>JAULBW010032704.1:0-73580 GCA_032358265.1 Vaucheria bursata
AGTATTATTTCTGAATGAGTTGAATTGGCAACATATAATTTATATTCAAATTCAAAACTTTCCATCTTCAATTTGCACATGGTGTAATACTTGATAGCACCCGAAGGCAATAGAGTCCCATCAATAACTTCAAAAATGATTGGATTTGCAAGAGCATGCAAATTTAAATTCATTGATTTTTCAAATTCGTAACTAATGAGGGATCGGTCACATCCTGAATCTACTAATGCACATACATGGACTATTGAATTTTCAGAATCAAACATGGATAGGTTCACATACAGACGTTTAAGCATGCTTTCTGGGGTGACTGCAATTAACTCATTCGATTGATTTGGGATGCGAATTTTCTTGTAAGTGCGTTTAAAAAAACCTTTGCTATGGGTACATGTATTTACATCATGTGAATCAGAACTACAGAATAGACAAGTTATATCCAATTCATTATCACCTTGTGTAAGACCAACAATATTGTTTGGATTCCTGTCACTGACCAGTTTTCCACGTGCATAGGATCTTTTGCAGTTTGCCTTTGTATGTCCAGGATTCCCGCAATACAAGCATAATTTGTTCCTAAAACGCCTTTTCCGTTCCTCCATGGATATTGGCCCACTTGTTGCCCCCATAACCATCTCATCTGGATCATTCATAGGCGAATCACCATGTTGAGTTCTAAAATAGGACGGCTGAAAATTAGACGATACATTTTTGAATTGCTGATGGATAAAGCTGGAATCATTCCTATAATTTCTCTGATGAAGCTCTGCATAGCGATTGTCAATCCGTGCCACTAACTCATAAAAGTCTTCAATATTTTCAGGCCGATCATAATTACAAAGCGCGCTCTTGATTTCATTATTGAGTCCCTTGTAGAATAGGCTAATTAAAACTGTTCCTGACCATTGTAACTCAGTAGATAGACGCTGAAACTCTGATATGTACACTGTAGCCATTCTACGTCCTTGACGCAGATCCAACAATTCACGCTCAGCCTCATGTGGTCTGTTAATATCTCCAAAAGTAATTCTGAAAGCCCTCTCAAACTCATCAAAGGAACTCAACATAGCATGATCAGCCTCCAGAAAAGGCATTATCCAACTGAAGGCAGTTTCCCGAAGTAGATTGACAGCATAAAGAACTCGTGACTGTTCTGTAGCAAAACGTGATGGCTGTGTCTTGAAAACAATTTTAAGCTGTAACAGAAAGGCACGTGATTTACTCCTATTGCCAGTAAATGGATCCGGAGGAATTACTTTTGGTTCTGCTGTTCTTGCTAGGGTTGAAAATGTTTCCACATGCTGTTGTTGTTGTGAGGAAATAATATTTTCATTCCATTCTAATATTTGACGCTGCAGACTTGCCCTTTCTTCTTCAACCTTTTCCAACTGCAATCGGAGATTTTGGTTCTGGATAATTAGTTCTTTCACATCTTTCTGGTTAAACTCATTATCCATTGTTTTTCTTGGCAAACTGTTAGGAATCAATATATTAATGACTATGCATATAACCAATAATAAACATAACCTGAAACCCAAAGAAGACACAAAGCCAATAATGTATTAATCCCTATTCATGTGTTTCCAAGAATGAATCTTGTCAACACAATACTACTTAAGAGCACACGCATATGAGAACACACTTATAAGAACATTCTTATGAGAACACACTAATGAGAACATACTTACGAGAACACACTAATGAGAACGTACTTTATAAGAATACTCATATTAGACGAATTAAGTCCATAGTGTCACAGTTCGATAACAGATCACGGCGAAACAGATCAGATCCTGACATGTGGGCAGATACAACTGATTGTCTTTGACAATATATGTAATGATCTTATCTTTTCTTATCAAACATTCAACTATTTTGACTGCTAATTATAGCAGTATTCCATTTTCTAGTTCATCAATATTGACAAAAAACAATGAAGGCAGAATTTAAACAATGTTCTATTTATTGATTGATATATACAGTTTATTCCAGCATCATGAACAAAAATATTTTTTGGAACAATCCGTAAAACCTTGAAATGCTTCTTATTGTTCCCAAATTATTACAGCACTCGACAAACTTCAAATACTATATGATTTGTCCAGTGAGTAGCTCAATAGCTGACTTTACACCCCAAAAAATTTTATTAGGGTATTGTCCCATCTCTCAATTTTTGACTGCGAAAATTGATAATAGTATTCTTTTTTAAGTTAAGTTGCAGGCTGCATCAATAGTACCCCATCAAGTGGATGTGTATATATCAGCTTTATCAATCACTCTTATCCATATTTCTTACTTTCTTTAGTAAGATATCAAACATTGAAGTTTTGACCAAAAATTTATTTTATTGCCAGGAATAGCTAGACTTTGTCAATGAACACATTTAACTAGTGATTCTTAAACTATTTTTTGGAAACTTGAGCTATTTGTGCATTTTGTGACAGAATTTTCAAATTGTATATTAAGTACAGAAGAACAGTCTTTATGACAGTAATACTGTCAGATGTTAGACCAGTTAGTTTTTCCAAAGCTCCTGAATGTAAAAGAAATATTGAAAAAGTTCAAAATAGTTTTTTCTCTGTGCTTTTGACCAAGCACTTGTATTACAAAGTCATAAAAAATGTAAATTTTCCTTGGAACCCAAAAGCAAGACAAGTACCATCATAATCATCAAATCTATGAGTTGCCCCATCAGTAACAGTACAAAAAGTCTAAGATATGTCAAGGATGATAGAAATTGTAGATAAATTTATACTACCAGGTTGAAAAGCAGCATTTCTAATATCAGTTTCAGTTGGATGTTTTAAACCAATGCAGTAACAAATTTGAACAAATATTGTAAATTTTGGAACTAAAATGAGGAATGAGGAACTTACTGTATAAGGACAAACTGAAATTCAAAAATGTTTGACACTTTGAATTTTAATTCTATAATGACTTTTTTCTAGTGAAAAAGTAAATCTTTCAGTAGTCTAAATATTGGCATCAAGTTTATGTTCTAATATGTAGTATTCATGAAACCAATTATTTCTTCTTCACATGTCCATTGTATTGCACAAAATTTGAATTACAATACTATTAATCTCATCTTTGACAATAAAAGAAGTCTTGCTAATTTTATCCATAAATGTGCCTTGTATTATCTGCTAGAAAAATTACCTTTTTAAATCTCAAGTATTTTATGTTCAATGTACATTTGCAAGTAATGTACAATCAAACACTGTTTGATATTATCATCTCTAAATGTTTGAAACTCTTTATATTCTTGACAGCTATGCACTTTTGATTTGTTGTTGAATGCTCAAATATCAGATCTATTAATGCTGAAGCTTGTGATTTTCTCTTTCCATACATTTTTCCTCTCTGCGATTGTCAGGATATCTGTGTTACTGCTCCAGTTCCTGTTTTAGGTTGTGACCCATAACCCATTATGTTTGTCTACATCCATTTTAATTCATATCTTCAGATTTATTTTATCCATCTATCGATGATTACTCCAGGATCTGTTCTACAATTCAATACTTTATTCCATGAAGTTTCTTTATAGATATTCCTGATATATTTACAATCGATGTATTTATTTCATCACCAACCAAGACTGGAATTTTTTTCTGTTTTCCTGTAGACCTCAATTTTGAAGAGACTTTCTGAAATTCTGCAAACTCTTGTGTGTTTTGCTTTCCTCCATCACTACTCAACTTTTCTACTTCTTTAATAGAAGTATGCTCCCATATCAGCATGCTCTCATAGTGTGTAAAAAGTGTTAGGACTTAAGCATATATGGTTGTGCAGGTTTAAATCAAGTAATGGTTTTGAATTGTTTTAAGTCTAGGACAAAAGCATATTATACATTTTTGTAGTAAATATTCATGATTAGTACTACATTGTATAGTAGTAGCAGTAGTAGTTTGTATGCACCACATAGTTTAACTTAATTTGTGTAGTTTATTTTGTATTATGTTGTTTCCGCTTCAGTGGCAGAAACAACATTTAATAATGCATATTTCTTGTCAATTTCTCCTTGTTTTCTGTTGAAATTCTATTTAGTGACTCAGATTTTTGTTCTTGTTTAGTCTGCACATTTGTCTTTTTTAGTTTTACCCTCTTATAAGCACATTTCAGACAATAAGTAGCAATCCTTGCATCTAAACATATTCTTGCTTTTTTCTATTTCTCCTTTTTTGTTGTTTGTGTTGCCTTACACTGTGATTAGATCACAGTGTTCTATTTTTTTATTTTTACTCTCAGTCATTTCATCAACAAAGTTTACTTATGGCTAATTTGACTAACTGTTAGGACTTAAGCCAATATAGTCACACGGGTTGCAATCAAGTGACAGTTCCCAATTCTCCCAGTGCCGGGACAAATTCATAGTTGTATGTTTTATTTCCATAGTAAATATTTATAATTAGTACTACATTGTTAGTAGTAGTACTAGTAGTTTGGATGTTGCATAATTCGATTTAATGCGTGCAGTTTTTTTTGTATCATGTTGTTTCCGCTTCAGTGGCAGAAACAACATATAATATTAGGTTTTCCCTGTTAGCTCTTGTTTTGTGCTTAAATTCATTGGGAAGATTGAGAATTTTGTCCTTATTTGTGCATCTTTTTGCCTGGTTAGTTCTGGCTTTACTACGTCAACATGTTTGGTTTTTCTGCTCCTGATACTAACTCAGTGCCAGAAGTAGAAGCGATTGGCTCAAAGCCTAACTTATTTTATACTTCACTATCCATCCATATTCATTTAATGTTCAGCTCAATGATTGGAAATAAAAAGGTGACTTCTGATGAGCTTCTTTATATGGAGCGTTTCTGTCATGCAAATGCAATTGCTAGCTTGAGGGGGAGATTGTTGCATCAAAAGGTATTGCAAACTCAAATAAGATTTAGATGGCTTTTGTCAAACTTGCAAAAAAAGGAAAAGCATCGAAGAGACAAGAACAGAGCAGGGAAGATGGATAATAGTAAAAGAGAGAACAAGAGAATTAATGGAATGCAAGTGTATTGACTTATGTGTGAATGTGTTTCCATAATTGACAAGAAAACATGATGAAATATAAAAGAGTAATTGATGACCAGCTTGAACTTGATGACTAGCCTCATTCCCATTTGCTGATTTGTGGAGAATCATCAAGAATAAGAACAAATTCCGATTGGCTGATCAGTGAAGAGTTATTTGAATAATTTCCCATTGGCTAATCTGTGAAAGGTCATCAAAGTAAGATAGAACAAAATCCCCGTTTGCTGTTTTCATGAAGAGTGACAAAAATTTGAATAGAGCAATATCCCATTGGCTGCTTTTGTGAATAGTCATCAGAATGTATGAAACAGAACATAAAGTATAGGATATTCTGGAACATGCGGATCTAGGGCATTGCTGTAGTCCTAACACTTTTTGTGAATGGAGAAAATGTACAATATTAAAATAAGGGATGTGCAAATATTTAAAACAAGGAAAACCAGGGATTATTGTTAGTTTACAAAGGTCTGATCATCAGCAAAACCACTAAGGGGGAAATTACAAAGGCACAACAAAAATTATTGATCAACTGTATCAAACTGGAAATACTATTTAGATATAATAATGTCACAAACAAACTCCAAGTGGTAAAATATAATAAAATACAGTATTTCATGCATTAAACTATCAATTAATGGGATGTCAAGGGAACTGAATAATTTGAGCAGGTTAAATTTAAAGTGGTACATTTTTTTTAGTTGCAATGAGCTAGAATTGAAGATTTTTTTATATCATGTTAATCTAGCTACATGCCAATAATAGGAAAGCTAATATTACAATGACACACTCCAAGTATATAAATTAAAAACTAACCAAGTCACAATAGCTTTACTGAAATCTATTTTAGTATTTTTTATATTACAAATACAGGAAAAATAATAAACATGCAATATGAATAGTGATATAAAAAACTGATGTTACATTTTGTTGGGCATCAAATTCAAGTACAGAGCAATTTTAATAGATGAGACATAGTTTTGCTCTTTGTCTTACTGTGCTAGCAAATTTAAAAAGAAAACAATGGTAAAAAATATGAGTATTAGCCACCATCTTCTATTTCACTTCAATCAGTTCAAGACGCTATTGTGAGAAAATATTTTGTGATGACATAAGAACTAGCTATAAAGTTTGGCCTTATGCTTGTAGGTAAACTTTATACTGCCAGCAGAAGTATTTCATTTCTAAGACTTGGACTAGCTCTTTGTCAGTATTTCTTCAGTCATCACAATCATACAATGATGTACTTAAAATTGTTATTTACTAGAACCATAGCAACTTGTTTAAAGTTATGGAAAACTTAATGGATATCATTTATGGACATGCTCAAACCGCAAATGATAGATATTGAAGTGTCAAGACTAACAAATCGTATCGAATGTAAGCCAGAAAACCAGAACAATATAACACAGAAATACTATACGTTCAGTACTATTTCATTAATCTTAGTTCATGTGTTGACAAGAGTGAATCTTGTCAACATTTTCAACCTATGCTTGCACATACAAACCGAATTAGATCAATATAATTACAAATTTCTGAAAAAATTGTAGATAAATAAACAATATACGGCAAAAACATTAGATCCTGACATGAAGATATTTTAATTTTTTTTCACTTCACTGATTGATTGGTGGATTAGATGATTGGTTGCATTTATTTGCTTTGTTCATTTGATCTAAGTTTCAAACAAAGTTAATTGAATTTTTTTCTTGAAATGTCTTATCCAGTACACTAATGCCTTAAATTGTCCCCCACATTTTGAAATCTTTTGTAATGAAATGTTAAGGTGCATTTGAATTCAAACGTAATATTGATGGTATTATAAATATGAGAGTTTTTTTAATATTGGTTCATAAAATCTATGCTGCTTAAAAAATCTGCTTTGAGATATCAGGGTATTGCTTTTGTCTGCATAATTGATGGACTTATTTTGAAATCTATTTATCTAAACTGTACTTAAAAGTGACTACCAAATCTCAGACTGATTGAGCACTTTACAGACTCAAGAAGCTGCTTAGAGAGTTTATAAAGTGAGTATTTATTTCCGAAGAGCATCTTGTATATTAAAATAAATTAGAGTAAAAACTTTTATATATCTTCTCTACAGTTAGAGTTCAACAAATCTTCAAGTATATCATTCTTAGAAGACATCGGCTTGTATTGGTAGAATAATAATATCGGTTTGAAACCTAATAACTAGCAGTCAATTGGTATCTTATACAAGCAAATACGACATTTTAATCTGACCACTTGACTAACGAAAGACTTTATTTGAAATTAGAAATATTACTTAAACAGCTAATTTAAGTGACAGTTGTACATTATCATACATTCGCTACAAGATGAATTATCTGTTTCTTCGTATAGACTTAATTCTAAACAATACATAGTACATCTATTCTTCATCTTGTACTTTTGAGAACCTTAAGAACCAATTCAGAGTTTTGCTATAGAATATTTATGCACTTTCCAAACACATTCAATAGGTACTATAAGCACAGTATGTTTGAAATATATCTTTTGACTTTCATTCGTGTATTTCTGACCAACATATTACATGACTTCAACATTTAGATAATGTTATTACCAGTAGAATTGCACTCGAAAAGTCTGCAAAAAATATGAAACAAGGAAATAAATTTTGACAGAAAAAAATAAAAAACTGCTAATGTAAACAACATAAACTGAATACATTTCACACAATATATATAATAGTCTGTATTCTTCAATGCCCAGTGTGTTTACTACACTACAGTTTACTTGCAAACGTCTGAATGCACAATTTACTACACTGCCTGAAAATCAATTCTGCATAGCTTTTTATAACCAGTTAATATACCTAGATTTATCTACTGTACGAGCCTTGAAATATTGAACTAACGAACAACAAATAGGGACAACATTAATCTAATTCTAGATGTGCACCATAACTAATAGCTGCGAGTTGTTAGCATGACTGCATAACAATTCTCCCAATGTACACATCGCAAAGCAAAAGGCTCTATTGAAACCACCCGACACTTCCGGGCGTGAGCAACCCAAAATTTTCAGCTCCACAAACTGAAGTTGCAGAAAAATTTATTTCCCCCAAATCGAGGGAGTGTATACTCCCCTCAATGCTAATGTCCCCAGGGTCACACCAAGCTAAATGATGCGGAGCATCAGCATGCTGCTCAGATGTGCAGCAATCTTGCATCGTAATTTCCAGCAAAGCTTCATCGAAATCAAATTGCAAATCGCATTCATGAATTGTGCTACCAGGTTGGCTGCCAGGACATAAATGCACTGAAAAAGAGTTCCTCCCATATCCTGCAGAGAATCCAGTAGGGGTATCAAGAGAAGCGAGAGAGGGCATATCTCCCCCAAGACCACACAAGCGGGTCATGT
Organism: Vaucheria bursata; assembly: GCA_032358265.1. Taxonomy (NCBI): domain Eukaryota; class Xanthophyceae; order Vaucheriales; family Vaucheriaceae; genus Vaucheria; species Vaucheria bursata. Next base: position 8,405 of record JAULBW010032704.1, read on the forward strand.
CCAAGTGGTAATGTCCCTGCAGAGGACTCTCCAAGGGCTCCCCAAAGCTGTTGGTTATGGGTCCACCAAGTAACTTGGCCCTCATGTTATAATAACGAGGAGTAAATACTTCTTTGAGGCCCATATTTATCGCCGCTGATGATTGGCAGCCTGCAGGGAGGGGGTGCGATGACACCTCATTATGTCTATCTTGAATGTCGTTATCCTCTACTGACACTTTAAGATTCAGATTTTCTGCATGAAAAATGCGCGTCAAACACTATAGCACAGAATAATATATAAAGCTGCTTGCTTACCTGATACGTCATCGGTTTCCTCATGAGTACCACATTCCTTGCGAAACATTTGAGCAAACGTCGACACTTGTCCTGAACTAATAAGCTCTTCCATCGGCGAGAGAGGAGAATGAGTTGTAAAATCGGAAAGTGAGTACACATCCAGAGCATTTTGGTCATCTAAAAATAAATCAGGCTCAAAAGAAGTTCCAGCAGAAGATGTATTGCTACTTGTACACATGTCTTGGCTCATTTCTTCGCCATACGACAACGGCTTACGGGGTCTACCCGGGCCTTTACGACAGTTCACGGAAACTTCTTTAGCAATCGAATTTTTCCTACGAGATGATTTCTTCATTGTACATTCTCCTTCGGGCTCCTCGTGCTTACTTTGGCTTCGCTCTTTCTTTGGCCTTGAACAAGTTGGATTAGGTTTATCCTTCTCGACATTTTGCTCATCAGAAACTAAGTCTATCCCCCTGGCAGATGACCTTGATTTACTATGAGAAGATGCCGTTTTTTGTTCACGTAGCTTTTTCGGAACAGCAGTTGCACTAGTTGCGATCATACACTGAGTGCCTCCAGACTCTTCAAGTTTTCGCTTTAACCTAATTTAAATAAGCTCACATTTTGAACATATACTATGCAGAAATTTTCGAGACATAATCTTCAGTAATAATTTTTTTCAAGAAATATCTATGATGAGAGGATAAGATCATTTAATTGTGATATTGGCATACTTGTCTCGAAAACCAGGGGTCCCCTTTGCAAATTGAAGTGAAGCCAGTGGAGTGGGCATTTCAATAGGACCACCTCCAGAACTGATTCCAAGCTTTGAAAACTCTAAAAGATCTAAAGAGGCATCTCCATTGCATTGTGCGTCTTGAAGTAATTCCTGCCAACAGAAAAAATGGACCTTAAAAAAAAGCATAAAATCACTTCAATATGAGATCTATCAAAAATTCTAAACCCGAAAATGGTAGAAAATTTGCCAATGAATGATCTGAAATAAATACCTGGGCCGCTTCTGTGGCTGCACTAAAATATCTATTAAGCTCTGCCAAATTTGCTGCTTTTCTTCCTGACCCTCCAGAACTACGACGGCGCTTTAAATTTTCTATGCCAGAGTCATCCACTGGACCCAGAGAGCTAAAATCAGCATTGTCGTTATTCAAACACTTCCGATCTCTCATTGACGAAGAAGGAACATCATTGACTTCACGATTGAGTCGTCGAACATTACGGCGCATGAACGAGTACCAGTGGTTCTTCACATGGTTATCTGTACGTCCTGGCAGGCGCTTAGCAATCTCACTCCATCTAGATAAATAGTAAAAATTATTATGCAAGTTAAATCAGGTACAACCATCTATAATGAAATTATCCATAGAATATTGTTTCTCAAACTTCATTATGGCGATTAAATCTATCAATTCTGCATCCACATGTAGAGTGCTGTAAGAAAATGAATTAGTATACCGATTTCCGAGAGCATGATGGGCTTCAGACATGATGCGTTCTTCTTCTTCTGTCCATGGATTTTTATTAATCAAAGGATCTAGATGATTGTGCCATCGCTCCCTGCATTGCTTCCCACTTCGTCCCTAACATTTAAAAAAAATTAAATCAGAGGAGGGAGTCTGTGCATTGTCTAGGGAAGAAAATATCATACCGCAATGGCAAAATCTTTAGCAATATGGTCGGCAATTACACTCCAGCTTCGTGTTCCGTAGTGAGCGACAAGCCCTCTAATCGCTTGATCTTCTTCCTTTGTCCAAACACGTCTAATCGAAGGAAAACAACTTCATTTATAAGCATACTTGAATTGTAATACATTGCATCTGATGCATGGAAAACACATTCGTACCGGTCATTTCCGTTTGATGATCTCTCATGATCTTCATCAGCAGCATAAGCTTCTATGCTGGATACATCTCTTAGAATTGATAGATCATAAGAAGATTTTTGAGCTGTCATGCCGTCTCCCAATGACATAAATATATTTGGTATATGTAATTGATGGGGTCGGGACGTTCGTTGCTTACTAGTTAGTGCTAATCCGGTTAACTAAATTACAAGATATAGTGTATTTTTTCTGGACGTTTGTATATTAACGGAGGGAGTTCAATTAATTTAATTCTTGCAACGATGATTGAAGCAGCGCAGTATATCTACTAGATATCTATTGCAAATAAAAAGTTCGAGACAATCAAAGAGAGCCAAGAATCTATATAAACTCCAGCTTTAAACAATCTATGGCTGACTATTATACCGCTTGTTGGTAGCTCGACTCAGATAAATGAGTTTCGTATCATGAATTCAGATGCATGTGGTCCTTGGCAAGTGTGATTAATCAAAGATACAGCGAGGGCGTTGGGAGCTAATAAGGCGTTTTCTTAACGCGCAGATGGGCAACAATTCAATTGGGCTCATAGGAACATTCCAACGGTTGTTATGAATAAATATATAAAGGTTTTATATTTGAACATTCTGTACGTTGATATGTTAAGCAATCAGATTTAACTGGTCTAAATAATTATATGTCTTAGGTCCATGACATAAAATATTGTCCAGCGTGGAATCTGTTCAATATTATTGTTCTAATTGAGCACTTACCTTTCATTTTCCTGAAAGAATATAATACGCCATTTTCCACATGGGCGTTCCAAAGAGTCTATTTTAAAGTAGCTCACCACCTCATCATTTTAACTCCCCAATTACCGTCGAGAGTAGTTTTATGATTGGTCATCTGAATTTAAGTTTTCTCCAGTTTGCATCAACATAATGAATGAAAACTATTAAAATAATATCGTGCATTCTGATAGGACAACAACTGTTTCATCATACAGAAACACCGATAAATTTTAAAACTTTTTCGATGGCCTATAACACAATTCTTTTTTTCACAAGAGGCCAAGTTTCGAACTTTATTGATAATGAATGGACTGAAATTTCCCTCAGAATAGTCTTTCTAGTTAATTACAAGAAGAGTATATTATATCTAGCTATTTGGATCGCTTTCAATTACGTATGCTTGAAACTTGCAGAGATGAAAATGTTAGCCATAAATGTAACTTACTGTGACATAACACAACGAGGCAGTGTGAAATTAATAACTTAGAACTTAAGTTTTAATGTTCAAATCCTGTTTGGCATTTAAATTTGGGAATAATTTATTGGGAAAAATTTGACTATATAAGAGTTCAAATAAAATAGATAATTATCGTCTTACATTCTGAGTGGACTTAGTCAAAGAAATAAAGAACTATTGCATACAAGTTCTCAACAACTATTTGTCCTGATTATTGAAGTAAAGATAAAAAATTAAGATAAAATAGTTTCATAAAATTTGCGACCTGGAGCCCTACACAGTATCTGGCCATGAAAACAGGAAGAATGCCATAAGGAAAATGTACAAGAAACAGAATAGGCAAGTTTAAGTTTAGGAGTAGATATCAATGTTTATAGATCTATGATGTTGACCTGATAAATTATGTAATAATGTCATTTCAAAAATCTCAAAAAAAATGTAATGATGCTCAACACGAAGCTATAGTTGCAGTAGATCCTAAATATTTACAAAATTAATTATGATGTTGCTAGAATAATGAGAGAAAAGATTAATGATATGCAACATGCTGTGATTGAGATCACAGCACGAGGTAGTACAAGAAAAGAAAAGAGAGAAGAAGCATACAAAATATGTTTATATGAAGTGAATCTATCCACACCCGCTATAGAACCCACTGCTTACTGAAAAGCTGTAGAAAAGTAGTGGGAAGAAAAATCCATCAAAACAGAGTTAGGAATATGCAATTACAAAGGTGCAATTACATAAGCTCTTTGGATTTTTGTAAGGATTAGAAGAATTTTAGGGTAAACGAGAACATGTTTCCATGTATAATAAAATATTTTAAGTTGTAATTATTTGCAGAATTGTAGAGAACTGTTGAGTTAGAACCATAGAATTCTAAGTTGGAGTTTTAGGGTTGTATAGAAAAAATTTAGATGAGTACAGATCACAGGAACAGGTCACGGGTCACGGGTTACATCTGGAATGGGAATTGTTGCAGTAGCTGATGGGAATTTTGACAATGTTGAGGTCATTTCTTGACTATTCTGACATTTATATTCTTTTACATTTTCTATAAAAATGCTTTTAGCTTTACTAGCTCAGAAACTTTTATTTTATCATTACTAATGCTTGTATGGCTTTATCTATTCCAAGTTCTACCTTACCAAAGTTATTTTTCATTTAAAACTTATTTAGTAAGAAAAGCCATGTATATTGGCAGTTTTTGACTCCTAATATGCATGCTAAAAACTGTAAAGCGGAATGGATGCTAAAGACATTAGCTTCTGTGTTGCAATTTGTAGTTTAATCATGCATATCAGTTCTTCAAATATCTACCTGCGCTATAGCAGGTGTCTAAAGTTTTGTCAGGATCTGATCTGTTTTGCCGTGATCTGTTATGAAATTGTGACTCTATGAACTTAATTTGTCTTATAAGTGCATTCTTGTAAAGTATGTTCTCTTAAAGAATGTTCTCATTAGCGTTCTCATATGCGTGTACTCTTAAGTAGTATTGTGTTGACAAGATTCTTTCTTGGCAACACATAAATAAGGATTAATACATTATTGGCTGTGTGTGTCTTCTTTGGGTTTCAGGTTATGTTTATTATTGGTTATATGCATAGTCTTTAATATATTGATTCCTAACAAGTTCAAACTTTCTTTATAAACCAAAACATGCACATATTACATTCTGTTAGAAATATACAGACACAACAAATAACATAAAAACAGAAATAGTGTTTGATATTAACCTACATGTGTTGCTGAAAGTGAGATAACTTTTGCAACACACAAAGCATAGTGGCATGAAGAACAAGGTTCAGTTCTCTGAAGTATCTTGAAACTGAAACTGAAATCAAACTGAAACTAAGCTAAAAACAAACTGAAACCAAGCTGAAACTAAACTGAAACCAAACTGAAACTAAACTGAAACTGAACTAAAACTGAACTAAAACCAAACTGAAACCAAAATCAAAACATTAACAAATTACACTGCAGCTACAGAATAGAGTTAACTCCCTTAGGTGTTAATTCCAAACATAGTCTTGGCCAGTTGAAAGCAGTCCTTCCAATTTCATCAAAGCACAAAATTAATTTTAGTTTAGATATATGAATACTGTACATTTGTGAAGGATGTTACCATTCAGCTTATAAACTATTGCTCTAAATTTTTTATGCTTGAATAATCTCTATTTATAATGGGTGAGGGCCCTAATACCTGCTCATTAAAAGTGAATCCAATTGTTTTCCATCCACCAAACAAAGTAGAATGTGGTACAGTCCATAAACCTATCAATAAATATGTTTTTTTACTCTCAATATGTAATTTTTGCTTTTTTTTGCTGGTTCCCACTACATGAAAAAAACATGCCAGAGTAATTACAGGGTACAAAACATTGGTATTTAGTACTGTTATCTTTTTTGTGCATTTTGAACAATCTTGATTCTGCAACTAATGTTCATAGCATATCTGCTTGGTAACAAGGTTGCCAAAAATATTGATTAACTTTGTTCAAGATACATTAGTTTGAATATACTGTTGCTGATTTAAAAAAACTTCTATGAATATATAAACAAAATAGATATAAAACTTATTTTTCTCAACCATTTTCATATTTGTGCTTGCTGGCAATCTCTTATAGAATACATTGCTGCATGGGGTTGTTTATGATTCCTACCAGTTATACAATTCTATTCCCAGTAAAATTTTTAATTTATGATTTTGTTCCATTTTCAAATCCTCAATGTGTGAACTTTTTAAAATTATTTAATATTGATGAAAAACATTAATCAGTATAAGCAGAATCTTAATGCAACAACATTTAATAGAACGTTAAGACATGAACATATTTTATTATCAATATGCATTTGAAAACTATCAGCTGTTCATTATATCAATTATAAAGAATTTAAGGCACAACAACAGTAAATATAATGCAGACATAAAAATCAAATTGACTGAAGCCTTACAGTTTAGAAAAGTAATTGAACTAATGGCAATACTGCTTGACATACTTAAGAAGGATATAAGATGTAGGGTTTTATCCAAAAGGTAATTAAAAATGGTGTACAATTGGAAATGCAATGATAGATTATGTGTCAATGAACAAACTATATTTTTTCAATGATATAGCTGCAAGATGTAAAATTAAACACACTGATTGTGAATGTGTAGAAAAAATAAGAAAAATTGTACAGAGATATCTAAAAGAAATGTTTTTTTGGGATTTGGATCAATGTAATTTTAATTGTATGATTTGAGTAGGATTTATTTTAGTTCAGAGCAAAACAATGCTTTGCTAACAACTTCAAAGGTTTTTAAAATATACTTTTAGTAAAGAATTTTGATAGTTTAGCACTAAATTTTTTTCTTCATTATTACAGGCCTAATATTATCTAATTATGTGAGCATTTCCATTTTGTAACTACTACTTGATTTTGTCTTGAGACTGATATGTTTTTGCTGCTAGCAAAAATTTCACAGTGTAGCCTTAAAATGCGCAGTACAGAATCAGTGTTGGTAATTTATTTATCAAGTCTCTCAAAAATATTTCATTACATGTCATTACAAGTTAAGAAATACAAATCAAACCATAGAAGTACAAGAAAATTCTAGTGCAAATGTATTCAGAATAAAAAATGGAAGAAAACTTGCGATGAAAGTTAAAACTAGTTGAGAAATTATAGCACTATTTATATAGAAAGAATCAATGGCTTTTCTGAGGATTCTTTGTTATCACATGATCTCCACTTATTTTGCTAAACTATTTTGAATTTAGGCATTGGTTAATTGTTAGCTATATTGTAGCTTAATAAAATATCTAATACTGTCAAAACTGTCATGTACTTCAACTCCATATTGTTCTATTCTGCTTTTTTCAACCATCAATCCATTCGAATTTTTCATTCATCATAGTTAATTTCCATATTTTGTTTCAAATTGAAAAATATTTTGATAATTCAAGGAACACGTGCCTTTCATTTACATTACAGAATTTTTTGTCAAAGCAATTTACTTTGAGAAGATAAAACTGCTATTTGCTACGTTGTGATGTACAGTTCAGAGCTTTGTGACGTCTTGGTCAATCTTGAGTGATCTTTCTCTTTTTTAAGATGTTTGACCAATAATGTCCAGCTATGAGTTCTATCCTCAGTTTTTGGTCCTCATCAACTTTCAGTACTTTTATCTAGTAAACACTCCTTAAAGCAGTGCAATGAATAGATAGCTTCTCTTCAGTTCTTTTTTTTATTCTTTTTCCAAGTGCATTTGTTTGCATTGATCATTGTATTGTAGCATCTTTTTTTATTCATTTTGATAAATATGAACAATCCGTTGAATCTAGTAAATTACAAGTCATACTGCAGAGCCATTTTCCGTGCCTTAGATAAGAAGGCCAAAATCAAGTCATTTCAAAAAGAATTCTTTTATTCTTGGAATTCACAGGGTAAAAAACTCACGTAAAAATTGCATTATAAACGAATGAAATGAATTTTTTTAAATTCTTTGAAGTAGCTTATATGTCTGAACATTCCAAAGATGTAAAAAAACTGTATCTTTAGTTTTCTATTGTGTTTAATTGATAAAATACAAATTTTTTAAAAAGGTATACTTGTATTCTTTAACTAATTATATATTTGTTTAAAATTATCTAAATTAGTAAATTCTTCATTCCTATTTTTTTCAATCGAATATATCTCTCAAATGGCTGACATCAGCATTAACATTAGTAGTTGTAGAGTATTAGTAGAAGGTGAGCAGAAGTTATGTTTTTGCTTACAATAATAATATTTTGTATAGAAATATGAATGGCCATGATAATAAAATATCATTTGATCGCCAACAATTAGTATGAAAATAAAAAAAATCTAGTATAACATTTTTGCTTTACATTTACATTTTCAAAATAATTTGTCAAATCATTTTCATAAGAACGTTTTGTTAGGGCAAAAAGCCTTTTGGGTGAAAATGAATTTTTAGTCAACCTGGTTTAGCAAAAACTGTCTAGTAGGGAATATCCATAATGGAGACGCTTCTATATTCATTAGCACATTAGTAATGTTATCTATCGTTTGAAATTGAATAGATTCAGTTTGAGTTAAAGTTGAAAAGATCAAAATTTTATTAATCGAGGCATTGATTGCGCCGCATTCATCTTTCATAATTACTTAAGTTGTCGATTGAAATACGATTAAAAACTGAAGCAACAGATTTGATGCAAAGCATTACCAGTTGTAATGACAGACCAATTTTTAGGAAAAATAGCTAAAATATGTTGATGTATTACTATTACCTGATAACCATTAGCAGTGATATTTAAAATAATTTTATATTGCAACAATTATCTTTTTTAATTGACTAATTAATCATTAGGAAGGAACTTGATATTGGAAATGGAAGAAATTACTTCTGAAGAGTTGATTCTTGAAATACAGAAGATTAAATATGAAATTATTTAAAGTTTACTCCATAATATTTTATCGACCTAACTTTTCATTAGTGACACATTTTTTTGGTGATTTGAGTTTTGAAAAATTAGAATATCAATTCAAAATTTTTCAGGTTGGAGGTGTCAAAATTTGCACATGCAGTGAACAAAACGTATTTCAATCAAAATGTTGTCAGCATGAAAAAATGAGGGCATCTATTATTAGGAAAAATGAACATAGCATAAGCAAGATTTATAATTGCTCAATATTAGTCATTAGCATTTCTCAGTATTAATTCATGTGCATAATGTGATAAATGTGCATCCTACACAATTTCAATGAGTTAGTCAAAGGCAGCAAGAATAGCATGTAGATGATGCCTATCACCAATTACCAGGTTTTCATAGCTATTAGATTTAACCACTATTCATCATTGTCTAAATGAAAATAAAAGTTAAATTTCTATTTCTATTGGGTGCAAAAGTGTATTGATGAGAAGCTTTATTTACGGTTGACAGAAAAATGTGTGCTAACCGTTTACAAATTCAGCCACAAATGATTAAAACCAAAATAATATGTTTCTGGATATAACCAATTCTAAAGAAGACATCCAAATTAACCAACCATAATCTTTTTTCAATATTTTATGTTAAATCATTGTAAAATATCCTTTGACCATTGTTACAAACAAATGGGAAAAAGGTTGATATTATGAAAGAATAGAACATTGGTGATTTGAAAGTATAACAAATTAAAATCTTGACATCATGCTGCAATTTCAATCTAAAAATAACTAAATGTTATCAAACGTCGAGATTTGCCAAAATACTTGAGTGACTTTACAGAAATGATCATGTCAAATAAAATCTTGTTATAAGAATAAATTTGAACAAATATAATTACCTTGAATATCAATCACTAGTTACTTCCAGCAAATATAAAGCTTATCATCTGAAACTATTTGTACATAGTCAAATGCTACTATTTGTTCATACGAATTTCCTCAATTCTTCTTAGTTATTTCATCAATTTAACGATCAAAACTGACTCAATTATTCTTGCTTACATTTAAAATGTGAGATTTGTTTTAAATCCATTGAAAAATTAGTCGGCTCCGATAAATGCTTTGCATCTCCATTTACAATTCTACATTTAAATCAGATTATGGATTTGGCACAATACCCTAAGTAGTCACAGCAGCAAAGAAGACGAGGTAGATTTCTGCTCTTTGCATACTATGTGGCAACATTACTTGAAAATCAATCTTACATTTATATAATTTTGGCCTGGACACTAATGTACATATTAATGTTGAGGTCTTCAGCTTGAAGAAGGTTACCTTTGCCATAAAATATTCATCCGACCCGTGAAATGAATGTAGTTCAGACAGCACGGTTAATTAGAGTGCTTCCATTGCACCAGTGACTCAAAATTTAAGTCGAGATGATGGGTTCAATGCATCAGTCTTGAGACAGTTAGTCTAGTATTGAAATAGTAGCAAATGTGCTAATGGAGAAAATAGCATCTCCAGTAAGAAATCTTATATCGTGGGAGGTGAAGGATTGAGCTGTGATATGAAATAGGATGGAAAATGATAAAGTTTTTCTAGTGCTTTGTCTCGTATGTGTTTTACCAGCGGAAAAATATGGTAAAAGATAGTAATTATTGAAATTCCAAGTCCGCATTTTGAACCAGAAAATGACATCATAATAATCACTCATGGTCATCGAATACGATGGCGACCGACACAGTGCGTCATCTTGAGCGGATATTCGCAAATAAAAGAAATCATATTTTACATATTTCCAATTACACAATCACCAAACTACATTGAAATGAAAAGCTTCAACAAATTTTCGTCAGAAATTATGATGCATCCTGTGACGTCTATATTTTTATGAACTGACCAATCACATCAATGTAATAACTGGTATTGTTTCTTCATGACGGAGATTTAGGTAAGAGCAGATTTTTGATGACACATTTCAATAAATTCTTGTTCTTAGTTCATGACCAAGTCGTATACTAATTACATTTCATTTCTGACTCCATTACCCGATGACGAAAAGGTATATGCAACTTGCGTACTTTCAATCGGGTAACTCACCGCCTTTCAACATGATTTCGATCTTTGTAGAGTTCTTGATGATAAGCGCGTTCTGTAATTCATTCAAATTACCGCAAACATTTCTAAAAACTCATACACCGCCATACATCAAGCTACTAAACATGAAGATTGACGCAGTAATTCCAGTCGATGCTCAAGTTCCCTCTCCGGTTTTAAAGCAGCCTAAAGCTATTCAGGGTTTTCTATTTGATATGGATGGCACAATGGTGGATAGCGATGAAATTCATTTTCAGGTGAATACATATTAAATTTTCCGTCGCATTGTCAACTAGCATTAACTCAAGTTTCTCGCAACTGTAGGCATATAGGGATACCATCTTGCATCTTACTCCCGAATTTAATAATGGAAACCCAATCAATCGAATGTGGTACAACTCTTGGATATCTGGAAATTCGAACGAAAAAATAAGTGAGTCCAATTACTAAAATATTTTGTACTTGATTTTTCGTATGAGCTCTATCGTACTAATCTAGAGATTTCGTCTTTCAGCCGAACGCCTGTACCCTGGTATGGCAATGTCTAAGCAAGAAAAAATCTGGGAATACAAGGAAGCACTATACCGAAAAATGAGTACTAAGATCATTCCTCTTGGTGGGCTACTCCCTCTTTTGTCCTGGTGTGACAATGTTCAAATGAAAAGTATCGTTGTCACAAATTCGCCAAGACCTGATGCAGAGCACACCATGAAAGTACTCGGCCTACATCAAAAATTTGGATCTGATGTAGTCATTGGTAACGAATGCACTCGCCCGAAACCTTATCCAGAGCCATATACTGAAGGTTTGAAACGACTTAATCTCAACTCCGAACTGTGCATTGCTTTTGAGGATAGCATTAATGGTTGCAAAAGTGCATGTGCTGCAGGGCTATTCACAGTTGGAATCATGACAGCTCTCGATGAAAAAACATTACTTGAAGCTGGTGCCGGACTTTGTATAAAAGATTTTTCGGATGTGAGATTATGGGATTTGCTCAACTCTAGGACTGCTACAACGTTTCAAATGCATTCTGCCGAGTGAATATTTTTTTAATTAGGAAAATCAATTTTGGTATGTTAAGCTGCCCTGTCTCTTAGGTTTAAGAAGTTGCAGTATATGCTATTAGGCTACTGTATTAACATACAATTACGTGTCATTTAATGTAAAAATAATCTCCACTCTTATTTCTCCTGGCTTTAAATGTTAATAAACTGAATTTAAATATATAATTCAATATAAGTACTGCAAATGTCATGATTCAATGTTGCACCAATACTGTTTACACTATTTTATTGTAATGTTCATTATATAGCTGATATTGCGTGATTCATATGATGTAACAGAAATTTAATGTTTCAAGTTCGTACCTTTCCTGATAAGCTAGTATATCCACAACTATGTGCAATAATGTTCAATTTTTAAATTCTACCTTTATTCATGATTTTATTCTTCTTTAAGCTCAAAATGAATGGCTTTTTAGTTTCTGTGAATTGCAACATAAAACTCACTTTATAAGCAAATCGTTCATTTGAACCATTCTCCCACACCCAGAGTACATGCATATGATTTGTTTTCATTGAAGCATTACTACTGCTGTTAAAACTTACAAAGTAAATGCCCACTAAGTTAATGTAACACTTGTTTCGAAAAATCATGAGAATGTATTTGTTATATTTTGATACATAATTTATGACTCTTGACTACATATAATATATATGAACTTTGAATTGAAAAATATTGACAAAATCTGTTCTGTAATACAATCAAACTAATCATCGAAGCTGGGAAATCCTGTAAAAAGATTTAGCCTAATTTTTTTTCAAAAATTACATCTTATGCATCTTGAAATGGTACATGGGATAAATGTTACCCACTGAGAGCTATCCAACCAACTATATTGCTATATAATGTACAGTATCAAATCTGTGCATTACAAGTTTTAGTTCTGCTGTTTTGCCTTTTATATTCCCCCAAAATCTAATTTTCGAGCAAATTTCATAGCTCTGGTTCTTAAATGATTTTTCAAATACATCACATACGCGTGCAGCGCTTGATAATTGCAAGAAAATGATTGTACTAAATAACAAGTACATATATTTAATATTTCAGCAAAACATTTTTACAAATATATTTCTCTGTAATAGATGGATGATTGTTTACTTGCGATAACGATGGCGTTTGAAATTAAAGAATAAGCTTAGAACGCCTCGTTCAAAAACGCATCGAAATCCACGCTTTCGCGCATATTCCCATTCTCTGTTTACAATCTTAAATGCAATGTCTTCATATGGAGGACCGGCTGTAAATCGAATAATTGCAAAATCTGAATGATCTGCTGGTTCCATCTTAAACTGTGGAGTAACAGTGCGATCCAATAAATCAGGATAAAACACATTGAACTTGTATCCTTGAACTGTTTTTGGAGGTGGATTATCGTGATCATAATGAGATTGATTGTACTTATTCCAATCATAACCGGTTTTAACACGATTAAAGTAGCGGGGCTTTCTTGGTCGGTACTTGTCATTCCAAGAATAAACAGTTCCATTTGTGTCCACTTCATCAGCAAAGTCCATAGCATCTTCAAGATCTTCCATTCCCTTTTGCTGTTCTGATCGCTCCATAGCAAGTGCCAATTCAGAGGAATCACGTTCGGCTGTAACACATTGAGTTTCCTCAGATGTTTTTATTGTTTTTGAATGGCTCTTTCGATTACTAATGAAATGTTGCGATTCCTTCTTTTCTTCACGAAGTGCTTCCAGTCGCAATAATTGTCTTTCAAGCATAGCTTCATGAAGAGTGCGCAGATGTGCACGTGCTGAATGGACACGGAGATGACTCAAAACTGTACCCCAATAGTCAACATCACCTTCCCCAGCTTCAACACAGGATTCAACTTGCTGTTTCAGCTTTTCAAGGCCTTCGGCATTTCGTCCCTCAAGCAAACCATCAACATCGGCTAACACGCTCTTATGAATGCCGAGCGAAGAACCAGAAGCTCGACCTGCATTCTCACGAGCACGTGAGAGAGCATCGGAACAAACAATGCCCAGTGAGACCCAAAAGGCATACGCTGTGCTGCCTTCTTCAGAAGACTCCATTTCTTGATATGAGTGTATATCTCTATCTAGTTCTTCCAGCTCTGATAAGGAGAGGCCTTCACAAAGATCATAAGGTTCACGAAGCTCCATTTCAAGTGAACTTAAGTCCAGCTCCTTCCCAGAAGCATAATTTACTGCCCCACCAGCAGCAGCGTTAGACGAATCTTCACCGAAAATGAAAAGATTCCTAGCTACAATATCGACAGGACGCTCGCGTCCTTCAACAATTCGAATTTTAGAACGAGTCTTGGCTTGATGAAGGTGAAAATTTTCTTCTTTACGTTGCCAATCTCCATACTGCTGCTGTTCTCTGAGCCGTCCTTCTTCAGCCTTTAATCGCTCAAGTTCTTCTTTCTGGCGCTCACTTTCTTCACGTCTCTGGCGAACTTTTTCAATTTCATCAAGTTTAGATTGCAAAGATTCATGCCGTTGACTTTTGCTTTGGTGTAAAGCACTCTTGCCACCTTCTTTTTCAACCTTTTTTCGCCAAACAAATTGGTCTTCAAGGTTACTATCACCGAATGGATTTTGGTCATTGGTATACCCAAACCGCGCTGCAGTTTCATTTTTATTTTTCGATGCTCTACGTATTGCTCGTTGTTCCGGGGTTTCTTTTCCTCTCTTTTCCTCTCGTTTTAATCTAATTTTTTCCGCTATTTTTTCGTCTCGCCGCTTTTGCTTCTCGTTTTTTTCAGTCTCGGACGATACATCAGATGCCGATTCAGAGGCACGCTTGCGTTTTGATTTACTTCCCATTTTATGTTTCATCTAACATTATTTTATTACAGTTTTCTTCAGGTATATATCATAATGTCGTTGTAGTTAGTTTTGAAACTCGGCTTTGATATTCAGCGACTCGGTTAACTATATGTGTAACAGCTTGATTTCGGCAAAATTAGCAATACTTAATTATCCACCTTGTGCAAAATATTTAATTTCGGACTGTATGCTGACAGTTTCAGCTAAGTTCCACATTGATTCAAAAATAAAAACATACTTGCGATACATGAATAGATGCAGATGTAGCTTAATTTTTTCATAAGAAGTAAATGCTGTTAAAACTCTTTGGTATGAGAGCATGATTGATAAATTGGACATTCTAGCAAGTAGAAGTAGAGTACCTCTGAAATATCTACTTCACTTTTTTTCAAGCATGTGGAGTTAATCACAACGAAATCATACTAAATTATATAAAAAAAGAAAAAGAGCAATATGCATTCAAATTTGAAAATTTGCGTCTTCACATTCTTCTGAATAACCCATGAATCTAGGGAATTTTCCAAAATATCAAACTGCTACACAAAGATGTTCGAAACCGCAATATGTCCATAACGCATAAGTCAGATAAGTAAGATACAACAGAAATAGATCAGGCTACATGTGTATAAGCGTATATTAATTAACTAAGATGTGCGTTGCTGAGAATGAATCTCGTAAACACTGCAAAAGACAATATTTTTCTCAATTCGAATGTAATCGAGTTTAAACGAATAATAAGAAAAAACAGTTTTCTGATAAATAAATTCCCAACAAAAATATGTTTACAATTTATTTGGAAAATATAATAAGGATGTCAACAACCAGATTCAAGACACATTATTGTAATTCTTTATCCATTTGTGTCATTTTTTTAAACGAACAAACTAGTGAACGGTATCATGTGACATAAACTGTTTATATTTTTGAGAAAAGATTAAAAAAATAGAAAGCTGCTGCATCGCTAAAATTGAGACATGAAAACAAAGCAAAACAGATAATAAATGCAAGCAAACAAAATAAAAAAGAATTAAAACATGAAATATATTGAAAAATATGAAATAGGATTAGGCAGAAGACTTAAACTATACATGCCAGAGAGCGTGTTACTACAGAAATGGCTCAAGCTTCCTTTGAAGAGAAGAGAATAGAAGAAGTTAATAAAAACAAAAAAATACAACTAAAGTTATGTAATGGCATGGAATGCAATTTTATCTTGTTGACCTCTTCGATTTACGTCAGCTGCAGAAATAAGTTTATCGAAAATGTGTAAAATTTCTGATGATACGTATGACGTTCCAAATCTTGTATTTACAAATAGGCTAAAGATCTTGGAAATGAGCTATTAAATTGGAACTGTATAATTTTAGATATGGATTGTAAATAAGTGTGGACAAAAATCTGATATTAGCTCACAATCTTGAATGGGAAATGTAACAGTAGTTGTAAAAATCCTGTCAATACAAGGTTCTTTTATTTATTTTTATAAAATGAAAATGAAAACATGGGGCTGTTGTTTGGTTAGAGATTTAATTTCTTGATTTAATTTTTTTTGTCACTTCTGCTTAGTGGAAGCTAAAATTTTATCCTGCAGGTGTTAAATGCTGGATGTAGTAATTCCATGTTATTTATTTCAAAAAGTGTCATCCACAATTTACTTAGTCTGCAAATTTTTTGACTTTTGAACAGGAACTAATAAATCATTGTTTTTTTGTTGCTTTTATTTTATCATTGACAATTGATCCTCTATTTTGTTTGATTTATTTCAGTAATATGATGCTTCACCTCCAATTTCATTATTGGTATTTAGTGCTTTTAAATGCTCAAACAATAAATATGGAGGAGCATTCCAATCAGAGCCAGAAATAACGCATCTATAAAAATTTTCTATAATTCTAGCACTTAGACTGGCATTTGATTAAAGACTGAGACAACATGATAAATATGTTTTTAGCTGCTCAAACGTGTGCAGAAAAAAGTTACAAATATCAATGTGTGATACTTCAACCATCAAAGCATACCATGTTCTCAATCAACAACTTGCATTTTAAAGGGATTTCTGTAAAGATCAGCATAATTGACTCTCTAACGACAAACTAAGCCCAAAAATCAATTACATATTCATCTCATTGGGTCAAACACAATTGAAATCCTTATTGTAAAAAAAGGTGCTGGATGCATAGATATGCCATTAACCAACAAAAAGAAAAAAATTTATAGGATGTTAAATCTGGAGATCGAAACGAGTTCAATTGATTATTTCATTATATGCAATGTATCTAAATTGCTAGGAATAGTTTTCTATGATGAACAAATTGCTTTCTAAGAACAAAAAGATTTAAAGGCTGAGAAACTGCGATTTTGACAGAAATTTTTTTTTTCAAAATGTCTGTTTCTGTATGAGTGGATAATGATTTGAAAGTATTTACAATCATATAACTAATATTCAGTCATCAGAAATGTTACAGTAGCAATAATTATAGGAAAGTTGTTTTAATATAATGCAGCCACGTTCAATATGTTGGTTAATTTGAAATGCAAATGTCTTACATTGGCATCGAATTATCAACTTAATTTCTTGTAGATAACATTGAAATATAAGTTAATTATTTTATACATTAAAAACAAAATAGAAGTGCACACATATATGCTTATTTGCTGTGTAAATATTGGAATGTTAACTTGAATTACCTATTTAAGTCTTTCGTATCTTGCTGAATAGTTCAAAGTATCTATTCGATAAATGATATTGAATAGTATAAAACTGTTTGAAATCTAATAAACTCAAATTTGTTTAAGACATTTGTACATATCTTTTGCAAGTTTACAGCACTCCTTTTTCTATACATCGACCGTGCATTATAATAAGCAAATTTATATTCTTAGAGATATAAATATCAGGACATTTGACTTCATAAATCGGAGCTATTAAAGAGGCACAGATTGAAGAGCAAAGTTTGCATTCATGTTAATTTTCGAAATTTTTACTGGAAAAATCGTTGCAGGTAAATGAAAAATTAGATTCCAAAGGATTTTTCTTTTCCAGAAAATGTACAATGTTCAATTACTCTTTCAGACATACTCTTGTATGGCCTTCAAAAGCGCTATCGATTCCTTGACAGGGTCAACTAATTCAGCATCAATGACAGTCGATTTTACACGTTGCTCTTCATTCACATTTTCAGCCTTTACGCGAACCCGCATAACGTACTGTTTCCAGCATGCCTCTCTAAACACACCTTCAAATTCTTCCTACATTTTTTCAAAATAATCCAAAATTCTTCATAAAACACAATATCTATTAACTAAACTTTGGATATATTGAATTTACTCTCAAAAGCATATTTTACATTGTAACGAATAAAGGGAAAAGTGATGCTGTATCCAAGTTCCACTTCAATTTTTCAGATATAATGCACTAAGTCGGTGGTCCTAACAAATTCTTTATATTCTAAATTTACTGCATTTAAATGTTAAATAATAAAAATGTTAAACCGACTAAATGAATACAAAGCTGAACATGAAGCATTTTAAGTCAGATAGATTTCTAGTAATGTAATGCAACTGTATAAATATATATGTGCAGACAAAATTATATCTTACCTCCTGTCCCGTTGATTTCCATATATTAAGGTCATCAGCGGTATGATTATTTAGAATAGGCTCAGCAACATCGTTAAACACAGAAAACCAAGCTAGTCCGGAAAGATCACACATGGACATACTAAGAATGTAACGACGTTTGCATTCTGAATAGCTGCGCGCGCACTTTTCACATCGAAATCCTTGATCCATCTCTGCAGTCACCTAATGAAAATCAAATCCAATATGAGAATACACTACTATTAGTTGTACTAAGTAGAACTGGGTAATATTGGCTACATCCTGGGAATTGGTGGTGAATCCCAAAGAAGAATCCCCAGCAGGTTAAATTCTACGTACTGTCAACTAAACATAAGCTTAGGCATGCTAGGAGATAGCGTACTGAAGGATCATAACTATAATACGCAGTCTTGAGTCAGTTATCGGTATTGGTGTTTTATCAAAATGTAACTGATGGGCCATGGCCGTAGCTTCATTACCGATACTAAAAAATTCTACAATTCATCTAGCAATATAATTAAAATATTTTTGAAAAACAATCGATACTAGACAGAGCAATCGCATTTATAGTTTTTATAATCTATAAGTACTATGAAAAAAGCTGCGGCTTAATCTGCTAGCAGTTAAATTGCAAAATAGGAATATATTGCATTATATACAAAATGCAACAAACAGAGCAGCATTTAGGAGGAAACTGTAATACAGTAAACTCTCAATGTAAAGAATTTCCGCCTATGAAAAATAAACGAAAAGGCCATTTGTGCCAAATCTACATCACATTTTCGAATACAACGAATCAATTTGTTATTCCTGAATTCTTTTTTACATCCAAAGTTTACTAAACTGCATTAATATATATGAAATTAAAAATGTAAATTTTAGCCAACGCATATAAGGGCTGACCTTCTTATTGCATCCCTCAGCAGGACATGCAGTATACCAAGGCCCTGTATCAGAATCGTGCCTAATAAATGCAATAAACGCTTTTATACTGATATAGTCGGGTTTTTCGCCAAACCCCAAATGTTTATCTTTAATGCTAGCCAATGTTGTTCTCTGTGATATATCATACAAGTCGCTACGTCCCCCACCCCCTGAGCTTCCCCCTGATGAGGTCATGGACGAAAAATTTCCAGTGTTGCCATATCTAAAAACACAGTAATATGATTTAAAATGATAAACATAAATATTATATAATACTTCGAAAGTACAACAAACCCTTTATCATTACTAATAATCGCAAAAAAAATTATTTTTATCATTCAGATCCACTTTTAGTACAAAGCTTTACACCATGCATGATCACTTCAATGAGATATATTACTAGCAAAACACTCAATGGGACTACTATCATTGGAAGAATTAGTTATTCATACTGTTTACAACGATTCGCAGTTGATGATAGGCACTTTTGTTTGAGGTTTATGATAAGAACATTGAATATATGAGGAAAAGGAAACTGTAATATTCTAATGATTGAAGTTGTATGAGTTTTGAAAGCTGTTGCGATAACGCTCCAGTTTCAAGATAATGTTTAGAAAGGATGGAAAATACCATTAAAACTGAGCATTAAGTATGAACTTAAAGGGGTATTAATTAAGTTACAATAGAGTATTAAATAGCAGAAAGCTTAATTTAGAAAAATCGATTATGTAACAAAAGATTTCAAAAATGAAATGTATCAAACGTGGAAAACCAAAACCTTATCATTGCTAGCATTAACAATCGTAATAATTGGTTATAAAATTGAAACTCGTATTCTTAGCTCGAAAGAAGCAGAAGCTGAATCTTATATAAATATAGAGGACAGCTACATAGAATCAAATATCCATACAATTTAGTTTCTGCCATAAATTATATTCTGCACTAATTCAGATGCATTTAATATTTTGTTAGCATCCCACGGAATCAATAGTCAAAGTAACACGAAAGGATAAATTAATTTACATGATAAATAATTCATATCGAGCAACTAAATTCGCTCATTGGCGAATGATTAAAAATGTATACTTACGTTGACCACCACATTCGAAGATCTCTTGCCTCCGGCAAATCTGGCATTACACTCAGTGTAGTAGAGTTCAAAGTACTTAAGCTACATGAATTATAATCAGATACCCTAACCCCTTTGAATGCAATGATAGGATTACTACGCAGTATGTCTTCAGACATTCGAGCATGAGATCCCCAGAGCGTTATAGCAATTTCAGCTCCAGAATCATCAACAATGGTAAGGTTACGACGTTCCAACTACCAAATACGTTTAAATGAAGTAAAATCATCAAGTAAATTATAATATTTGTATTGAGCATTAATTTCACATATAGACTCAAATATTATACTCATTCATGAAAAATTCGGCCTTAAATCTAAATAATGTAAATTTAGGATGTAACGAATCTGGCAGGACCCCCAAATAAATTTGCAATGTCCAAAAATCTAAAGTTCAACTTGGCACAATGTGACTTTTTTATTTATTCCATACACGTGAAATATCAATAGAAGCAATTTTGCTGTATCCGAAAATTACTGCAGACTGCTATTATTTGATAATAACTTTGAAGAAAAAAGTTAAGCTAAAGAACTGTAAATATGGCATATTTGAATTTTTTAAATCATTTCCAGTCGATGCACAGTTTAGCATTTGTGAATAAGAGTGAATGACGTATAAAACAATAACAGAGCTAACTCACTTCACGATTAGCTTTTGTTGTGATAGTTGATACATCACCACAGTGCTTTACTACAGCAACAAGATCGACCACAGTATTCACTCCAACATGATTTAAGGATGCTATTTTTTTCAGATCGAGGTTAAGCGTCTTGATCCGCTTATCATCGCATAATGGAACAATTTCAGCATCATTATTGAATGTAATCTCATACTCGTGCTGTTAGAAAAAATAAAGAAAACGAAAGATTTTATGCTAGTAAAATAAATGCTATTTTGCATGCATTTCAAAAGATTATAAAAAAATTATTACATTCATTTCTCAAGACTTTAGCTTACCTTGATTGTGCTATATTGCTTATTTGCTGGTTTTAGACGTCCACCGCTGAAGGAATAAACTTGACCAACTTGCAACAAAGAATGTAATTTGTCGACTGCTTCATTGAAAAACGTCCCCCGAATTTCTCCACCCATGTCATCTAGCAAATCTACGCTCGCTAAGTGACCTTCACCACGCTGATTGCTCCAACGTCGAATATCTGATTTTGCAGTCACACGTGCTTTTATTGTCCATCGATTTTGATAAGGATTGAGCTCACTGATGGGAATATAGATCGTTTCGGATACTCGCTGAATGGGTCCAGTATTGTAGGATGGGGCTGGATGACCGTATCCAACCTCATGCCTTATACCAGTGTTAGAATTATAGTTGCTTGTTCCTTGCATCCCTCCTGCATTGTATCCGCCAGGCTGCGTTATACCACCAGAATTATATGTGCTGGGTCCTTTGTAGGATTGTTCGGTAGCTGCATTAGTAGGCACAAAACTAGCATTCACCGGATTAACCAGAATCGGAACCGCGGAGCTCATAACAGTAGCGTTCAGAATAACGATCATGCTGCAAATAGAGAATGAAAGGAAAATACTCTGATAAAAGAAAAATTGTTACTATCAGAAAACAGTTAAAATATAGACGAAAAATACTGAATATTACATGGTTTAAAATCTCAGCACTCCTGGGGTGTCAAGAAATTGCTGTGATATGGACTTACTTTTTGCCTTGAACTTTATTTTGTAGAAATTCATCCAATCGAATTAAGCAACCCTCGCAAATAGAACCATCCTGAACAAGTTCGTTCTGATTTGTTGTAAGTACACTTTGCGCTTGACTTTCGCCGTCACTGATTACCATGCGATATCTTAAGGCACTTTGAACATTTTGATTCGCCGTCGTTTTTATAGAAATGACCTGCACCACGGGAAAGAACCCATTTTCCTGCCCGGAACTCGCATCTATTTTCCGTAAGGATCCCGGTGTGATGGAAACTTGCTGCATACTTGATTATTTTTTGGGCTTGATTGCTCGAACGCAGCAGTAATATTTTTGTTTTCGATAAAAAGTTTGTTTTTCTTCTTGCATTTGAATTGTAGAAATTCGCGGGCTTTTTGAAAATTCATGAAAACGATTTCATTGCGGTTAGTTTCGGTTATTCTATCACAAATTACGATGAGGCACAGTTCTTCATGGGTGCCTAGATGATTGCTCAAGTTATATATGCGAGCACCGTACCTGTTCTTGAAGAGAATGGGATAACTTCTGTTAACTAAAATAACTAAAAAAAATAATTGGTATGGAAGTTTACTTTTTCCCAATATTGACAAAATAAATCTGTAATGATGCGATGTGAAATTTTCCACTTCTCGTTTCAAAATAAGGACAGTCCTGAAATGTCACTTTCTAAAGCACTAGATCTCGAAACCTTCCATTTCAGACATATATTAATGACTGGACCCATGAGGATTTTGGCGCTTAATCTGTTCAGTCCTCTACTGGCTTTGGACTGGATTACTTTAACAAGTCCAAACTAGAATATTAAGAATGGCAAATCATTAAGATATCTTGAGCTTTTGATAATTGAGGTGCATAATACATTGGCTATGCAAATCTATTTACTGATTACTTTTTTCAAATTTATATTTGTTTTAAAATTTATGCTTTCACTATGTTTGAAATATAGACTTTTGGTTATATTTGGTGTTTTTTTCATTACCTTGTCAATCTGTCCTTGAAAGTCAATCCAGTTCATGTGTTAAGGAAATGCACTAACTAAAAAAGTATCTAGTGCTAGAATATGATCTGATTTAGTAATACAGGTTACAATTTGGGCAATGGTTTTTGACTTGTTACATACTGCGTTTCATATTTGTTTGTTAGGAACTAATATTGCGCCATATCTTCTATTTGAAAATATCTTAAATACTTGCTAATATTATTGTGTTCAAGTTTAGGCAATGTATTTGAAATGCTATCAATGCAATGTGCTGACAAGATTTACTCTTGGTAACACATGAAGTACTTTAATAATAACTATTGTACATGTTTCTATCCTGGCTTTCTGTTTCTCTGTTCTCTGAAAACCACGTATTGTAGTTTTAGTGGGTTCCTTACATTGTTGAATAATGCTACACATTGTGTAAAAGTAGCTATTAAGATATATTGAGTAGTATTACAAATATATATATATATATACAGCAGAGATATGTTGATTTAAATTGTTAGCATATCTTCAACTTAAGTCTTGACTCAATTTGTGTTGTGTCATTTCTGCATTAGTAGCAAAGATAATGTTCTAACATGCACGTTTTTTCATCTGACTCTTGTTTGCATTAATTCTTTGCATATTGGTAAATTATGTTATTCCTGCTGTATTGCCTGAATTTGAGTTTGTGCAAGCCAGAATTTGATTGTCTACTTCCCTCCAAAAGCACTTGTAGGTTTGTTTTTCCATTAGTTCATTCCTGACATCTGGTAAGAACCAAATTCAATCTGTTCCTATCAAACACAGATTTGATGATTGATATCTCTTTGAATTGGTCCCTTTTTTCCATACCATTAAAATTTTGGTTCATCTGTAATTGGAGTGTATCAATAACTTTTAGCATGCTGGTTCTAGATCTGACTGGATTTGAGCCGCACAAAAAGTTGTTTGGGTTTACGTAAATTTGACCTTTTCACGGATCAAATAATGCCAGACTCGATAGTACCAGGATCTAATTTCCACTATGCTGTGAAAGTCACCAAATAAAAGCAAAATGTAGCTTACAAAGTATTCTTTGCTCATGTACCAATCAATAATTTTATCTGAATGATTTTGTATTACAAACTAAATGAATTGTGCAATATTGATAGTAGCCTTTTTACAACCTTCAATTATTGAATACCATTATACAGTTTTCAAGCTAGAATTAAAGAATTTTATTCCTCAAAACCATCCCAAGGATATAGCTGAGCATCAATCTTGTTTTAGATTTATCTCTCTGAAAGGATGAAGCCAGATATTAATTTGTCAAAATAAATTTAAGTCAACTCCTACCTTGAATGATTTCCCACCCAGTAATGCACCAGGTGATGTCATTTAATTTGATTTTATCAATTGCAAGGAAGATTTATTCTCTTCATAGACTAAACTGCACCCCCTCCCCAGAGCCATAAATACTATCAGCTAAATTTAAACTATTTACGATAGTATTTACAGTAATTTTAAAAATTTTGGTATGGCATTTGTGTGATGGTTTTTGGAATTTTGGTAAAATTTATTGAGCTTCTATGAAGATTGTTTAAGGCCAAGATATATTAAGTGTTGCTGATACTTAGATGATATATAATTTAAAAAAAAACATGCATATAAAAGAGTGTCTGAAGAAGATGAAGTTTAATTTTACATAATATATTGAAATCAATGTAACACAAACCGCATAAAAATGATAACTGCACACAGTAGGTTCAAAGACCTGCAAACTGATCAAGCCTAAACTTTATAAGTACTTGTGCACAAGACATCCAGTCTCTCAGAGTCTCACTGCTTACATATCGGTCTATATTTATAATAATTTCAGAAGTTACAATAATCGCTAATTTGATATTCAATACTCATAATTATTGTATTTTCAAAATGAAAAAAGTTTTCAAAATTTTAAAAGATCAGAAACAAATACAACTGTGGAATATTTTAATCGTTTTTACTACATAAACTCAGCCGATTGCAATATCTTAGTCATTTTATTGAGTCCAGATCGACTTCCCAAGCTCATTCGTTTGCCTCCCTCTTTTGAGTTGAAAATTAATTTTCCTTTTACTTGACCTTTGCTGGTAACCTTTATTGCAGCCGGGGCATCCTATCAATGAATAGAAAAATTCTTCTGTTCAAACATTAATCTTTATACCATATCTAATATATGGTTAAAAGATGCTTCCAAAATAGAGTAAAAGAAGAGTTAATACATATGTCCAAAGCCATAGACGCAGTAATTAGACACAACGGTGTATCGTACAAAACATTCAACTTTAATTTGGTAAAATTAGGTAAATCTTATAAAGTTCAACATTCAACTAACTTTCATTTCATAAATTTAAGCAAACCTTACAAAGTTCTATGATCAATAAACTTCATTTTTATATATTCAAGTAAATCTTACAAATTTCAAGATTCAAATAACGCAATTTCCACATATATATATATATTCCAGTGAATCAACATTTAGATAACTTTTTTTACATATTCGAGTAAAAATGAGATAGTATAACTTACTTTAAGAGCGAAACTGCGGGCAACGTGACCCAAATGTAACCCCCTCACTTGGAAAATATGCTTTGTATTTGCGCAATGTGTAGCGTATCCTCTTACGTGAGTCTGAAAAGCTGCCCGAGCTGTTCATTGAAAAATTCAAAATTATTACATAATCGATGAAAAAACGAAATAAAGTTAAATCTCGTTTCAATGCATTTAGCTGCAGAGCATTTTCCACCACCCTTAGATATCGTTGCACTTTATTATAAGCATATTTTTAGATAGATTAAAATGATATACAGAAAAAAGAATCCTTGCCTTTATTCCAACCTTAAAATATGGGGCAGATATAGTAATATAAAGAGGCAACTTTATAGTGTACTAACTGATTCATAAGATCAAAGTACAGCTTAGGATATACAAAAAAAATTAAAATTCCAACACTTAGATAATAATAAGTTCTAACTTGAAACTGAAGCATGTCAGCATGGATTTGTACCTTGAAAAGCCACAAAAAAACGTTTCAAAAATAATTACTTTCGATGGTATCCTGAGCTGCATGTACTATATGTTAGAATGAATCAAATATTTTTTCAATATAATCTCTTTGAGCGGTGTTTCGACTCCTTGGATAATGAAAAATGAGAACAGCAGATTCAATTTTATTTAGCAAATAAACCAACAATCAACTTAAATTTTTTATTAAAAAGTTAATACTACAGATTTCAGCCTTGGATAGTAAGAATAAAAAACTTGAATGTAAACCTTTAAATATGTAAAAGATAAAATGAATATATTTAAACCTTTTAATAAAAGATCCTTGGTTCGATTTCGAACCACAGATTGCAGCATCTCTTGTAATTCAAAAGCAACTTCCTCGTCGGGATATCGGCATTGCACATGACGAGATGTAGCGCAAGATGCTAATGTAGCTTGCAAAGATAAAGCCGATAAATTCAATCCTTGCTTTGCCAAAATATTTAAATACTCCTACAGAAACATAAAGGAATAATTTTGATACTACCGGCTTCAGCTTTTTGGAATTATAGACTTCACTTTCCAATCAACAATACACCCCCTTTATCATAATATATATATACCATAAGTATGTTGAGTTGCTAATTCTATCTCTTCCTTAAGTTGTCATTTGCATCAACATTTGAACAATTAGCAATGCATCAATGAAAACTAACCCATAACAATAGAAAAAATAGTAAAAATGGAGGGTGTGTTCATCAAAGCATAAGCTTGAATATTTACTGCACTGCAAAATCATTTAATACTTTTGACATACTATAGGGCTAGTTTATGTCTTGCTACACAGTGGTAACAAACATGGTGCTAGAATCCAGATTTATCTTTATGAATACAAAATAATGGCTTACTCGTTACATTCAATGTGAAATATAACAAAAATCGCAATAAATTTTGATATATAGTACCATGATCACAGAACGAAATTTAATTGAAGTGGAATGTAATGAGCACATGTATTCTTAGGCGAATTTATAAGATTTAATGCATCCTTAAGTAAAAATTGCAGCAATAAGATTAGAGTAGAAGATTAAATATGAAAGGGTAGAGTGTTAAATCTGGAAAAACGGATATGCGGCCCCTCATAAGAAGTAAATTGCCTGGAACTTCAATAAGTCAGTATAAATATATTTCAAAGAGTGCAAAAAATTTAAATAAAAACGGTCAAGCTACACTAATCAGCGAAGTAGTGCCGAAAATCAGTGCGCAATCCTAGGTATAAGGGAGGGTATCTGAATAGGGCTTTAAGTTGGCTAAATTTGATCAGATATTGAGGGGCACTCACAGAAAATACAATTTTTGTTACCAATATACTAGACTGTTCAGGTACAAAGTAATTATTTTATTTATATTCAAACCAGCAGTTACAAAAGAAAATTTTAACTATAAAAGGGAGTCTAAAATAAACTTAATTGATTTGTTACAATTTCTCATATGAAAGTTGAATGAGATTGATGAATATTTAAAGTTGAAACTCTTGAAACTACATATGCATAAAACTTACCGTTTCAGAAGGCATGAGAAATAGAAGAGCAGATCCTTGTTGCCCTTTACGAGCAGTTCGTCCTGCTCGATGCACATAATCACTGAAAGAAAACACAAATAAACGAAAATGAGAAATATTTTTTAGCACCCACAAAAATACAAAACGCCTAGCCATATATCAAACGCGCAATTGATACAAAGTGAAGCATTGTATGAAATGAATTTTGACCAAAAATTTCAAAAATTTCAAAAAATATGGTCGTTAAGCAATATTTAGAGTATTTCCAGTCATAACTTTCAACTTAGTTTGAATTTAGTCATTATTTATCCTATCATAATATGGTGGACAATGTAGAGCTCTGATTAACCTTGTCTCGAGAGGGGGATCGTACTGTATGATCCAGTCCACAATAGGCAAATCTAACCCTCTGGCAGCCACATCTGTACATATAAGCAATCCAGTTGAACATTCGCTGAACCCTCGATATGATAGCAAGCGTTCTGATTGGGGGACATTTCCGTGAAGTCTGGGTTAAAACATATAAAACATTGTGCATCAAAATTATGTCGGATATGACGAATTCTTTTTGAACAAATTGTCACTTGTGCAAAAAGCTATAATATACCAAGTTCAGCTTCAGATTCTTGTATACAACAAATTATTTTGGTGGTCACGAAAGATTCGTGACATCCAAAGTTTACTGCATAGGTTTAAGTATATGCACATTTGAAAAAAAATATTTATCTATAATGCAATGCAATTATCAATTATTAAAGAGTTAGCATATAGTTCTAGTAAAACATTTGAGGAAAGATGCTAAAACTTCCTAGGGAATACATTTACTAAGACAAGTGATAATAACTAATGAAAAATTTGACAGTTTGCAAGCATTTTGAATATTCAAGCTAAATACAAGTTTCACTAGAAAAACTGGAAAAAAACATGATAGCAGGTAATAACCAATTTTATCTATACATTTTCTTGCTGAATAGAAATATATATATATAACCAATTTGAAAGAATTTCATATATCAAATATTTGCCTGAATATATGGAAACCGGTCCCGAAGAGGCTCTGCTCCACTTCAGCTGGAGATCTCTCTGTTCTCTTTCCAATATCCAATTTAGCATTAGTCTAGAGCAAATAAATTTATACAATTTAGCTCAATTATACTACACGGAGCAGTATTAAGTGGGATTTGCACGCTAGTCAGTCATATAAAATACGTTCTGTACTAAACTTTTCAGTTTAATCAAAATTAAAATTTAAAATACAACAAATATTTCACCAAAATGATCAAATGAGTAAATAACTTACAAGTGATCATTCAAAATTGATTACAAACAATATAGCTAACATTTAAATATCAAGTTAAACACATCCTGAAATATGTATCATCATTGAGAAGACATTTGGCTGTAATGCTTACATATCAGTCTGCAACAAAATAAACAGGTATTTTTAAGAATAGTAAATATTCATGAGCCTTCTAAAGAGACTGATATACAAGAAAAAGGAAATGGCTCACATTAGATAATGAAGAATCCGTGGCACCAATTGGCCATCTAGCAGCTTCAAATAAAGCATAATGAAAGTCCACAGAATCGCAAGTAGAAACAAAAACTATCACCTGCATCAAATACAAATGAGATTTTTCATATCATTTTGTCCTCAGCAAGGATTATTTAGCTCTGTATAGACTATATTCGACTGTATCTGTCTATCGATTTGACATGGATTATTTACATTGAGTTGTCGTAATGAACTACATAAATTAGAGCCACAACAATTAGATCTTAGAATTACTTCAAGTTGCAGCACATATATATTAATAAACCACCAAAAAATATATTACTCGTAACCTTCCCTTTTCTGTGCTTATACAGCTACTTGTAGAATCATTAGAGCTCCATGAATTACGACGCTACAATGAAATATGGCAGTTTAAGTACTCAAAGTACCCAAAATTAAATGTAACTATAAAAATTAAGAAAACCAATAGTCGGAATATCGGGTTTGAAGGCGAAAACGCTGCAGAGTATAAATTCAACGCAGCTCTCGTTGTATCAAAATAGGCTTTGAAACATGAATGAACGTTTCAAACATTTATAGACACTAGAAATCATGTAAGAAACCGAATATAAAACGTACCTTTTTGTTGCAACGCTGTTTGATAGCTGCACATAGCGCAGGCAATCTCAGCTTCTGGGTAACCACCATATACTGCTGCACTAACTGAGCTTGTATACATATATTGTAAATTAAGTTTATATTAAGGCATAAGTATTTCATATCTTATTGCAGCAAAACATGCACATATATTTTCATACACGAATATGTACTGTACACCTCGAATAAAGCAAAATTGACAGGACCACTGAATCAATTCAATACATCTGAAATAAGTCCTATAAGAAAATCTAAAGCTGATGAAGCGAATCGGGACTTTTTTGCTAGTTTTTTAATCGACGATTCATGAAAAGAAAATTCGCTATATATCCATTGTTTATGGAATAATATTGAAGTAATAAAAATATTTCAAGATAGGACGTGTTAACAAGCTTTTTCTCAATTTATGGAAAAACTTGAACACGTAGTGAGCAAAAAGAAAAATAGTTACATAAAAATACCTTGCAAGTTAAAAATTCAAAATCCACTTGACAAAGTAGAACATGAAATTCTTTAAAATTATTTTTAAATCCGAAATAATCCTTTTTACCTGTTGGGGTATCTGGAACATTGTAGGCTCCATTAAACTAAGCTCTTTAGCTGCTGCTAGCTGAGTGATTCCTTCTCCTGGGTGGTCAACTTCTCTTATAACCTATATTATAATGCAACGACCAACCATTTATGTTTCAAAAATTTCAACTAATCTAAGAAAATTGTACAAAAGTGAAAATGCAATTTAGCTAGTGACATAACTCATCTACAAGGCTGATATTGAACCCTGAATCCGATATTTTCGTTAGACAAAAAGGCATCTTTTGAATATAACATCTACTCAACTGAATAAATTACAATATAACTAATTAAAACTTGTAATAGGCAGCTACAATAGCATATAAAACTATAGCATCAACATGCACCTTTAATTTTAAATACTGTTTCTGGCAGTAATATATGGAACTGTAATTCTAAACTATCCCCTAAACTGCATGATGCTCGCACCATTGGATTTGTTCAATGAAATGCAATCACCTTAAAAAGGATTTTTTATTTGCAAATGAAATTTCCTTGTAGTTACTCATTCCGCTTTTTAGAGGAGGATTGCTTTAAGTTGTTTGGTCTTCTTTCCAGCAAACTACACAGACTAGTAAAATGTGCTTGCATAGTGCCACTTCTTATTCTTCAGTAAGTGCATAGATTGCCTCCAAGTGGATACAAAAAATTGCTAAGGACTTTTCATTTATTCAACGGTTGTTAGAATATAAAGCTTTTAGCAAAACTGCGGGTCTCATTATGATGCCTCTTGTTTTTCAATTAAATGGTCTTTGCAATTTAAGTTTGCCGGCAGTAATGCAAATGCTTCACCCTTAGTTCTTACATTACAATTTGGTTGGCTTATGATGCGCGTAAGTTTCATATGCATGGAATATATGCATGTAAGTATGTCAATGTGTTTCTAATGCATTTTGCTTTGAAAAATCTAGCTTAACAAATAACAAAATTATGCTTTAATAGACTAACCTGGGTATCTGCATCTACATGGACATGCGAACCCAATATTTGCTGGCCCATAGTTGACACTGCAGCAGTTACTGTCGCACTTACCATTATGGTCTGAAGTACCCGTGAAGTATCCTTCCTAACAGATAAGAATCAATCGATAAAGACCAGTTCTTCTTAATTTGCGTCGATTTTATACCTTTGTTGTAGGCAAAACATGTGACTGCCCAACTTCATCAATCAATCAAATTTAATTACTGTAACAAAATAACTGGCATAATATAATGTCTCAGATTTTATAGAAAAGAACAGTATTTGAATATTTTCCGTTCAAGTATAACCAAATTCGTTTACTTTTTAAAATTATATGCTCAGGTGATTGCTGTACTTACTACTACAAAGGTGATTTTTGGCGATGATAATATAGAGGCGTCCTACATACTGTAAGGCCATAAAGATTTCAAATCGATAAAATAAGCTTTTTTTATCTTTTGAGTTTATTCAAGTTTAGTTGAGCTTGACTGCTAGAATCGAGTCAAAACTACTATAGTCAAGTTTCCAGCTCAAATTCAAACTGCCAAAGTCCAGTTTGTTGTAAGATTAAAATGTATGGAGTCGAGTTTTCAACCAAGTTAAAACTACTATAGTAGGCTCAATGCGGCAATAGCAGCATGCTATTTAAGAATTAATTCGAGTTTAACCAACTTTGGCCGAGTATCAGCATTCATGGAATTCTCAGTGCACATGGGAAAATGAATTCATTTGGCACTAGCATTCGAAGAAAAATCATATCATGACTCTTTTTTAAAGTAGAAAACATATATATATATATATATATATATGCGTATGTATGCATGAAATCCATGTTACCTTTTTGAAGCAATATCGAGCTTTTCAAAAATTTGATCAATTTGTTTCTCGAATCTGCATTGAAAAGATCATAGATTTAAACACATTAGATTCAAAAAATATATATCATACATAATTCCTAACATTTCGAAGTATAGCATTAAATAGGGCTCGGTATGTACTCTCTAGAAGTTCAACATTTTAAATTATTTCCTTGAATATAATGCATTGTCAAACAAAAAGTCAGCATTCTATTATGGATTAAATGCATAATGAAACAATTTTCACGGTTTCGTTACTTTTAGTAATTAACGATGCCTTTTTATACCAAAATTGAATTTTAATATTAATGATTTCCTCATTCCTAATAACATCAATGCAAATAATTCCTTTTTCAACAAAAATTTGAAATAATTCTTAATTGTAAAAAGAATAATAGTTTTAAAACTGACAGTACCCTAAATCCATAAGTCTATCGGCCTCATCCAATACCAGCCAACGAAGCAAATCTGTCTTGAAGGACTGGGTGGCTTTGAGGTGATCTAACAGTCGTCCTGGTGTACTGACTAATATAGTAACACCTTTTCTGAGCCGTGCCTTTTCGCTTTTTCGACGCTCGCCACCGCTTATACACCCTGGTACTATACTTATAAATGGCTGGATCACTTGAGCCAGTACATTATAAATCTAGATATGAATAAGTAAACTTAGGATATAACGAGTTTTTTTTTAATTTGCACTTCTATTATATAAACGAAAAGTCATATTGCGTCAACGTCAGTTTCATATTTTAAATATAACAAAATTAAGATATAATGAATGAATTAGGCAGTCTCGATTTGTTACGTCCAATACTTACAAAATGTAATATATAACGTTTATAAAATAATGCTAAAAAATTTCACTTCAATAGTTAATATATTTTGAAAAACGCACGATAGATATGTTCAGAGAGCTCAATTCTGATTGGACAACCTAAATCATATAAATACTCTACATATAAAGATATATTTAAAATACCACGAAAAATAAAATATACTCCATAATCCTCAATAATTGGGTTACTCGTGAAAATAGTTGTGTGCTTGAAAAATGAATGAAATAGGAAACATACAATCACATACGTTTTGTTAAGATATTGCTAGCTACATCTAGTTTTATATTTGTTTATATTGATGCAGGCTTGCATTGAGTACACTTGAGTACATTGGGCACAGTACGAACAAATCGAAAAAAATCATATTTATACTTTCCTCTTTATTTGTAATCTCTGTGTATCTGTACTATATTTTCAGCGAATCATTCCATAATGGCATTAACGATATATAGAATATTTTCATTGTTACGCATTCAAAAGCTCTGAAGACAGACAGACACTCTGAAAGAAGCGAATACCAACCTGCACGGTGAGCTCTCTTGTTGGAGCTAGTACAATAGCTAACGTCCCATCCTCCCTGGTGACACGTGTAGTTTCACGAGCAAGTTCGTTAATGATTGGCAAAAGATAAGCAAGTGTTTTTCCTGAACCAGTCTCACTCTTAAGCATCAAATTTTTTCCCTGTCCAAAGATTTGAATTCATTCATCATATTTAAACACTACCAGGGTGAAATCACATTACGATCCTCATTAATTACATTTTGATGCACATGCATAACTTTTGGTATATCAGTTTTTGAATCCAACTTCAATGATAGAGCAAGTCTAAAATAACCTAAAATCGCTTGAAAATACATATGTCCTAATACGACACATGCCGTTTTGGTTATCACGTACTATATGAATCTTTTACCATAATAAAATAATTTTTCGAAAAAAAGTTCTCTTTCCTGTGTTACGCATTTTTAAGATTGTAACTCAAAAAGCCCTGTTCTAGCAATGTTCAAAAATTATTTACCTGTAGCTATTTTGTAAAATATCAAGAATACCTACAAATTTTGAAACAACACGGATAATACCGGTCTTATCACAGAATATAAATATTACAAGCTTATATAAAAATTGGTCATTTTCAAATAAATGTAACAAATAAAAATAATTGATTTTAGCATTATTGAAAGTCTTGACCCACATGAAGAGCATGATGGCACGGGCAGCATACCGGTGTTCTATCAGTTTGAACTGGAAATCTAAAATTTTTGAAATCGCTAATAATCGTGGTATCCCTCCATTACGATGATACAATTGATGTAAAATTAAAGATCAAATGACTCTAGTTTAATTTTGAAGCAATTCAATTGAATTATGGAAGGTTAGCTTAGAAATCAAAGTCAAAAATTGTCTATTACAAATTATTTAAAAGGTTCTTCTATATGTAATGAGTACCCTGGTGTACCACCAATATTTTTACAGGTGCTATCAGCCATAGTTTATTGGTCTTTTTTTTTGTTTTCCAGCAAGTGCAGTAATTTTTACTAACTTGCTTTGCTGATATTAAGAGGTTTAATTCTTCTCATGCAGCAGCAAAACTATTCTTTAGAGAAGTTTGGAGTCGCCTTTTGAGTACATTTGAAGATTCAATACCTAGTCAATTTTGGCTAGCTGAATTTGTGTTACACAAAAATTGCAACTCATTTTCATATCACCTTTAAAAGCAGTGGAAGAGTCATTTGCTGGCAAATTGTGGGACGTTTCAAGCCAAGTCCTTGGTGCCTTTCGGCGGTTATCGGGGCAGTACAGTGCTCTGCGAGCCTTGTTAATAGTCCCAATTTTTCAAAAGTAGCCTCAATTTTTGAAGATTGAAAAATGTGCGCTGAAATGCGGGATGGAGTTGGAAATTTTGAGGCACCACGGCTTACATCTCTAATTCTTGCATGATGAATTTTAATGACATCCTCCAGCTATAAACATACAGATATGCACACAATCCACATGACAAAGAACTACTACTTTTAAATACATAAAAAAATCAATATCGCATGTCTTTGTAGAATGCTGTTTCAAAATTAAAACTAGAAAATAATGCATAGATTGGTGTTCTGATTATCGATATTATATAGCAAGAAACTTAATGAATAAGAAATGGAAAACTCAAATGTACAATAAGCTATGAAAATTTGTTATCTATATTGAAAATGAGTATTCAACCTTGGAATCAAACTTATATTCGATATGCAACTGTACATCGCCAAGTGTTAAAAAATTAATTTAAGAATAATATTATACTTACTTCCTCTCTAGTAACTTCAAATATCGATATTTTCCTGGATTTTTAAATAATATTTTTGTTAAGAACGAACATTACTTCATTCTTAGCTTGTCCAGTTTTGCATATATTGTGGAACATTTGAAAAAGTGATATTTTTTTGTGAGCAATTTTGAAAAGCTTGTTAATATCGATCATTTCTCAAACAGTGCTGCAATTTGCCCTGCCATTTATCGGTGCCACCAATGCCAAGCAGTATGAATGATTGAAACTCAATTGAGAATAGATTTAAGTTTATAAATATATAAAACAAAGCAAATAATTGAAGCATTTCAATTGGTCTTTAAAATAAGCCAATAAAAATGGATGGCAGGGCCACCAGTGGAAAAATGAGATATTTTTCATGTATCAATCATCAGTTCGAGTACTTCAGAAAAAAAAATTAGCATAGGATACATTTATATCTAGGTAGATGCATAGGATATTATAGTTTTATATAATAAAAGTACCGCAATTTTCATCTCTTACCTTCTGCAAAGCTGGATTTTTTCTGGTTCCAAAGCCTTCCTGCACTGCTTCGATATCAAGTTTTTCTATGGCAACATTGTTGTTTTCGATTACAACTTGCATTTGTGCATTTTGAGTAATGGCTTGCAGTTCTACAGGTTTTGAAACTTCTTCTTCCTGAAATTCCAACGCATATCCATCGTGCACGCATCCATTTACAATAAGAGAATCTGACTCAATAGTACTGACGTTCCCTTGATTACTTTCAATATTACCATACTTCTGATTTTCTGGAATATCTAAACATGCTGAATCTGCAGTGTCATTACTTTTTTCCATTTTTCGAATTGCAATATTTTTGTCTTTCTTACCGACTGCAATGCTAGGCTCCAATGATTTAGAATCCTGCAATAACATCAATAAAGCTGTCCAATGATAATGTAAATTTCCATTATAATACTGATAAACACATAAGCTCATTCTTCTTTTTCAAATTATTACGTCATCTAGGGAAAAATAATTCATGCTAACAGGCTTATTGAATCAATCAATCACAAGCCTGGCATATATATATAGTTAGAAGTCAATTGCTCTTAGACTGACTGACACTAGTTACATTCGAAAAGCAAGCAGTAAGCAACCTCTCAATGAAAATTGGGTCATTGCAGCCTTCATTCATTTTAGATAAATACATATGTTTATATTGATGAATGCTCGTATTTGGACTGGATAAAATTGTTTACGTAACACTTGTATTCGATTCGATGTAGAGTTTTTTTAAGCTCGAATGATTTTCAAAAATTTTAACGATTACACTCAGCGCTAGCTATGATTACAGCGAAGCTACCAATAAAGTATATGCATAGAGTTCAAATTCTATCCAATGTCAACATGCTAATATATATATTTACATAGACAGACGTATCAAAATAGAAGAATAATATGCACAATGATATCGATTCATAACAATAGAAATCTTGCCAACAAGTCTGTTAGGGTTAGAAAAATAACGGTACCTCTATATGATGATAGAAATCCTATGAAAGAACAATATCAATATAAATAGTTTTTCGTGTACATTGCATATATATATATATATATATATGCAATGTACAATTTTTTATGGCATGGGACGAATTAGTGAAATCACAGACCATACACTTATATGAAACATTGGCTTGGTAAAAACTTATATAGCTATATATATATATAAATATTAATAAATAAGAATGATGTTTTGTACCTCCAATTTAAGCTTTTTGCTATTTTCATTATCCTTTCCCAGTACCTTCGAGTATATATCCATATTTCGATTTATTTCCTGGCTGAGATTCATCTGCTAAAATACAATTGATTGAAGTAACAAGCTCATTAATGGGATAACATGATATGTGCATTTGTTAGTTAAATATGCTTTTTTATGAAAACGAAAAAAATGATACATAGACAGATTGCGATAAGTTGAAAACTAGGATATTCTTTGAATAAAAGATGAGCTGGAATTAAACGATAACAACATAAAGTCGATAAATATTGAAGAAAACTACTAGCTTCAGAGGAAACCTTCCGGTTCTTTACTGTATATAGGTTGAAGAAAATTATGGTATACTCTGAAGCAAAATGTAATAAAATATTTTCTTAGGTACTACTTTAATGCCACAAAGCACTCACAAAAAGAACTATTTTTCAGCGACTCTTGAAAAAGGATTTTTAAACCAATATCT
Organism: Vaucheria bursata; assembly: GCA_032358265.1. NCBI lineage: Eukaryota > Xanthophyceae > Vaucheriales > Vaucheriaceae > Vaucheria > Vaucheria bursata. The sequence continues at coordinate 45,899 of JAULBW010032704.1, forward strand.
AACAAAATATTTTGGGAATTTCTATAAAACAAGGCACCCGACAAAAAGAATAAAGTTTCAGTGATTTTTGAAATAATATATATGCATATAATTAATTTTAACTAAATTAAACAGAATCTTTGAAGCACAACTGCGATATGAAGCATCCTCCAAACATAACATTTTATAGTGACCTTTGAAATAATTCTCCGATCATGAAGTCAAGAAATGAGCTAATTTATAAAGACTTTTGATGCTAGCACAGCTCTTTTTGCGTGACTCTTCGACAGATACCTAGTATTAATGTTACAACAATACTAGCATCTTTAAATTTATACAGATTATGTATAAAAATTATGAGATAACTTGCTACATAACTGAGTATGAAGAAGGTTAGAGTATATTTATTAACCATTAATCTGTGCACAAACATATAATAATATGTCTATAGTTTAATTATATAACAGAATACAAAAAGGTTTTACATCGTATAATATTTGCAATAATAAAAAATGATAGCACTTTTTCATGAAAGATAAAGTTTGATGTGGTGAAAATTTTACGAACCTTTTGATTTTCATATGGTTTATCATCAATGACTACATTTTCTCCATCTTTTGCAAATCCCAATTCCCCATGGTCACTTTCATCATCATCATGGTCATCGTCCCACCACTAAATACAGTAAAAAAGTCAACCATATAAAAATTATGCGAAAAACAAACACTTTATGACAAAGAGCGTAATATGATATTAGTCGAAAGGAATTAACATATTTTTCTATTGGATTTAAGTTACTAGAAAATTTTGTATACTAATAAATCAAACTGCATCTAAAAAGTTCCGTTTCTTGTGTAACTTCTGGAAAAAATATACTTTTATACTCAGTAATATAAATATATACTGTTTGTAAATGTAAGAAATAAAATAGAATACAGCAGCAAGTATAAGTTTAAAAATTATTGCAAATACTTTTTTTTCTTTTTAAATTGAATGTTGCTAATGAGATTGGCAAATAAGTAAGATAACTCATCATTATCCAATATTTTATCTTAACTGGGCAATGCCTTCAAATGCTTTTTTTAGCTCAATGAAAGACAAGTGCATAGAACAAAGTTGAGGAAATTTTCATGAATGCCAATAAGATAAGCTCTACTGATGTAAGTTAACACAGCTACTAAAATTAATACTAAAAAAGGTAGAAATTACGCCGCTATATCTCAATCTCAGCAGATATGCTTTTTATCTTTTTCCGGCACATTAGCCAGAATTAAATTATTTGGAATTAAGATACGTATTGTCTCCAGATTTTTTCAAATAATGCTAATCTCTGAACCAGAAATAAACTATTTCTAAAGTGCATTATTGTTCAAGAAGTAAAAAAAATTTTCCCAATCAAAAGTAAAGAAAATAAATTATTTTTTATAAATTAATTGAAAGTATTTCTTGCAATATATATTCCTACCTCTTTAAGCTAGAAGATTGGAATATATGCTTACTTAGGGTACAAAGTGCGAGAAATTTGGTCAATTACGCGATGCAAATTATATAGATGTAGAGTGCTCAATCTATTTAAAATTGAATTCTTCAGTACAATTAACGTTTTTCCATCAATTAAAACTTGTAATTATGTAGCAATACAACAAAAATGCATACTCCTATATTTAACGAATGAATATTCGCTGAAGTAAAATTTACAAGCAGTACGCTTAACCACATATTCTATATTTTTTTGCTAAGCTACATGCAAAAAAGTCAAAAATGTATTTAAAATTTCATTGAGAACATAAGAGTATCGTTCGATTGAAATTATGCAACAAACATAAATATGTTAGCAAAATAATGAAAAATCTCCATTTGTATTTACAAGCATGCGCTTCAAATGTAAAGATTAAAGGCCATAAGTCGACTTACTTGGTTTTTCATGCTAAGTTTCAGATTCAAATTTGATTTACGAGCACGCTTTCTTTGGAACTTTGTCGCTTTCTTGCCAAAATTTTGTGGCATCATCAAATCCAATACACCATTTCCATAAACACCTTTCATTGGTGATTTTCTCTTACGTCGTATTTCCTTTTCAGGTGCTTCAACAAAGTTCTTGTCCATGTTATTGTCGATCGATCAAAATGTAATGAATTCTAGCAATGATCGACAAAATTTAGTGGATTTCTTAAATATAATTAAATGGTCTGCTGAAGTGCTAATATTTTTGTCTTTTCTGTTACTTGAGGAATTTAATTGGTTAAATAAAAAATTTATTTGGCCTTTCAATATTTAAAAAAATATCAAACTCGAACAAAATTATTTTTACCTGCTAGCAAGGCTTTAAAGCTATATTTTATTATTAAAGATTCTTCGTGATAACCAGAATGTCTTCAAGAAGGTTGACGCCTAGGACGCCGAGCTTCAGGAAATTCGATTTTTTTGACAAGGCTGTGGATGGAGTGCGAGACACGAGCTTGATTGGAGCACTAATATCTACAGCCAGGTGATTTCTTTTAACTCTATAGTTCGAAAAATTGCGAAGAAAATGGCTGCTTTATTGCTGATTTCATGGAATAGCTCAGTAAATGTTAAGGTTTACAAGATGGCAAGTGAAGCCAAGTCAAGTTCGCAATATTATTATTGTACCATAAAATATATATTTTTATCACGAAATCAAATTTTTATGAATAACTTAGCAGAGGATTCGATGCAAAAGTTAAGGAGGAATACTTCGAGTAATGTTAGATTTTCATTTTTAAAAATGAACTTGATCGTGTCTCATTTAATAATAATTTTTTAACTAGTACGACAAGAATTCAACGATTAATCAATGGTAATCATATTTAGTCATGACAATATTTAGAGAAATTATGATTAATTAAGCCAGCATTTATTTTTTTTAATTATTTTGAATCAAACATTTCGAATTCAACGCCAGCAGTGTAAATTAGTATATATAATATTTAGAACATTTTAAATATTCTTGTTTAAATAACTCTATCATATTTAAACAAACAAATATAGTTACTATCGCGTTTCTAATATCTTGTGAAACCTGCACTTCTGAAGAATTATCCAATTTTCAACTATAAATCTGATAAAAATGTCAGAGCAAATTATATAGCTAGACCATTTTTTATGTTGGACTTTCTTTAATAGCAACATCTTTTAGTTTCATTTTATTCTATCATCAGTATTATGCTCTCATTATTTACAAATACAAAAATAAAATGTGTTTTTTAGTCTTGGTGTTATGGCTTTGCTATTTTTTTCTGAACTTTGGGCATATTTAAAAGTGGATACTGTAAGCCATATGAGAGTGAGCGGCATCCACGAAATTAAGGAAACCACTGTTCATTTGCATATCACTTTCCCTCACTTAGGCTGTGAGGAACTGAGTCTTGAGGTGGAAAATATAAGGGTAAGTCCTGTACATATGCATTCATGTATGCATAATCTATTTCGAATTCCTGTTCTTGTACTTGAAATTTTGCTTCAATTCGGTTAAATCGGCATTTCTTATCTTTAAGACATTTTAAAGAATCCTGAAAAAATGTATATGACCTCGCCCTACCTTGGCAAACGTCATTTTTCTTATAAAATTGTTTTTAGCTTTTTTTGTTAAATAGGGAGGTCAAGGAGTAGGAATGTCCGCTGGCCGCTTTGTCGAAGCCCGCTCACCCAACAAGTAAAGAATAAAAACTATAAAAATATGTATTTTGTAACTTGCATAAATCTATTTTTAAAAATCTGAATTTGAATCTTTTACATTGTTCTAAATTCAGCTTTTTCGGTGTTCATTTATAGCTGTTGATTGTTGCATGTATGTATGCAGAAGTCACTTTGCATATAGCAAATCTGCTCTGGAGGAATTTTCACTTATAACGAATAAACCAAAATTTCATATTGTGCCAAGTTAAGCTTCAGATTTTCGGATATGGCCTATTAATTTAGGGACTGTCCCGACAAATTCGTTATGACCGAAGTTACCTCTATGCTAATTTTTATGCATATATATAGGGAAGAACTCAAGCTTTTCAAAGGAGCTACAAAGGATATTGCTGGCAGTCCAACTGCCTGTACTCTTCAAGGAGATATTGCGTGAGTTTTTATGTGTATATGTGTGCACCTTAAAATTATGTTCTTTTTTATTTTGAATTAAGTAAAGAAATAAATTATTCTGGCATTTACGATAGGGCATACTTGTTTAATTTGGAGGGGGGTGATGTAAGGTTGGGAGTTGTACAGCCCATGTTGAAATAGATGTTGGGTCTCAATTTATATCATACCTTTACCAAAAACTAGCCCATTTTAGTATGTCTGAATATTGAAATGTAACGAGGTTTTCTTGTGGTTGAACTTTCTTGAAAATTTACATGTAGACTTCCACTGAATATAATCTCCAGTGTTCTAAAATATAACTATATTCCTCTTAAATGATAGAACTTTATAAGATATGATGCAAACAGAATAAACTAAAATTAGGTCTTTTGCCTAGTATGACAGTTATCAATAAATTTTACAAGCTTTATTCAAATAACACTCTCATAATTTTTTTATCGAGAGGCTGTGCAATTACTACGCAAATGGTTATATTTGAATATTTTGACCAGCTTTTAAAATCTGTAAAATTTGAATAAGGATATCTTTAAGCATGTAACATTCATTTTTGGATTTTTATTTTGTATTACATTGAGCGAATATTCGTATATGATTTTCTAGAATTGCACGTGTCGGTGGTATGATTCATCTTAAAATATTCAATTTTGATCGAGCTGGAGGGGACACATTGGACCATTACATACATGATCTTTCTTTCGGACCCCCTATTCCAGACGTTAAGGTACCTAAATACATTTTGGATGTATGTGTTTGAATAATTCTGAAAATTGTCTAACAGTGCTGTCTGTGCTTTGTCCATCGTTTTCATCATGAATTGAATGTCATAGGGAACTTACAGTTTTCTTCAAAAAAGTAAAGGCTTAAAGATTTGCACAAATATGTCATAGTAAAGGAATTTTTTGCCGTTACATCATCAACGCACCAAAAATCAAAGGCTTGGTTTTTTAATCGAGTTAAGTCAAAGTTAAAGGCTTGCGACTTCTTTCTTGAGATAGTATATATATATATATATATATCTTCTATCAGTGGTCATTTATAGCATACTTTGGTTAACTAGCAATATAATTAGTTTTGCAATGCTCATTTTGTAGAAATTTGGGGAAAAATACTTTCGCCAAATTTCAAAGAAGAATTCTGAAATTACTCATCCACCGAAATGTCCAGAGATTTAGACACGCAAATGCAAATGCCGTGCTATGAGACGTAATGGAAGTTTTCATATACTAGTTCTTTCCTATGTTACTGCGTACGTAATCAATAACATATTCATTGCAATAGTAGAATTTTTCGTTTTTTTCTTAGCACCCTCTTAGAGGAGTTTATGTGGATGCCCCCTTGAATACTGCACGGGTGTCGTATACTTTAAAAGTAGTACCTACCTCGATTACAACGCGATCTGGCCGAACGACAAAATCGTTTCAATATAGCACTTACAGGTATATTGATTTTTTGTTTATAATTATGTGCAACGTAGATTCTCTTAATATATCCCGTGTTATTTTAAAAGAATCTTTTATAAAAACTATCAGTGCACTCAGGACTTGGCTAAGGTGACTTTTCCTATCTCACTTAAGTGCTTTAATTAGTTTATAATCGGCGAATCCTTGTATGAGAATTTTTTTATGGATATTAACTGATAATTACTCCTTTAACTGGAAGCTCGGTCCAATTGCTATATATAATTTATAAGAGATGTACTTGGTATAGTCTTGTATAGTTGTATTCGAAAAGCGGAAGAGGGGTTCTACCATAAATGCTTATGGTTGCTGTGCAATGGCAAAAGCATGTTGAACAAAAATTGAAAATGCTTTTTCTATTTGATAATACACTTATCCGGTTGCATTTGATCTTTATTTTGAATTCTGGAATTGCTACAAATTTAAACTTTTTGATTTTTTATGATTTTAATACATTAGGTTTTTTCTTTACAAATTTTTTGTACTGAAATCTAGCATAAAACATTTTCGATGTGCGTTGCAACTTTTCATTTTATTTTTTTGTATTTTTAGTGAGTACGAGTCAAAGGAAATCTTAGCAAGCAAAAAAGGTAAATATTTTCTTCTAATCTTTGACTTTTTAAATCCATTCTTAAATATTATTCATCTTTTAATAATGAACTTAAAATTTATCTATGCGTGTGCTTACTCTTTCACCCATGCAAAATGCTTCTGTGCTGTGGTAATGGACTTAATTGTTCAAAATTTTCCAGATATTCGACATACCCCAGGAGTCCATTTTGCCTATGACTTTACTCCTGTTATGGTTCATCGTGAGGTAATATCTATTTATTTTCACTTTACATTTTTTTGTTTTATATGTTGTTGAATATGAATGGTTGCAGGGTTACCTCATTCTGCCATTTTAATGAATTTCTATTTGCTTATAGTTTCCTTTTTTCCGTTCGCTATATAGGAAGAATCGGAAGGATTTTTTCAATTTTTTACTAGCAGCTGCGCAATCATTGGGGGCGTTTTCACCATGTCGGGGCTTTTAGTTGGGTGTATTCAGAATGTAAAGAGGACGACTAAAAACGATTAAAGTTGGTTCTTGTTAACTGAATTTGGATTCTTTGTAATTCTAAAATAGTATGCTTAATAAAATATGTAATTGTAGCCATCTTACACAGGCACGCTGCTCTGAATATCAGTGTTACTGGAATACATAATTGAAGCTTTTCGTTTTCTGCTTTACGCTTTCTTTCATCTACATGCAACGCAGATTTCAATACGAAGTAACATTTATATTATAACTGTTTTCGAAATTTCTCAATATAGCAGTAGTGCCATTCTAATTGTCTGCCTATGAATTCTATATACGTTTCTAATGAGACTCTGAATTCAGCACGATTATCTGCTTATTTGAGGCATTGGTTTTTTACCTCCCAACGTATAATGGAAGTTTTTACTTTTCATGACCAAGAAATATGTGCCTCGAAATTGAACCAACCAGCTTCCTTCCTGCTAAATACTATGACAGCTAATGCAGATAGGTCTAAAATGAGGAATGGGGGTTTTACTAAGCAAACGAAAATGAATAAATTACTTAGAAGAGTAAAATATCACAGGTACCAAACGTCATGCTATTTGAATAAATCTTAAGAAGTAATAAATCGAGAAGTGCACTTTTGAGGTAAGCATTGGAGAATTAAAACATTGTTTCAAAGCAGGAAAAGTAAAAAGCTTTCATTCTCTTGGCCTAACTCTTCATTATTCATTGTAGGAGAACCTTGCAGCATACAAATAATCTGCAAGTTGTAATCCTTTTGAAATTCATTATTTTGCCAAATATAATGATTTCATCAAAAAAATTATTCTTTCCAGACTCTGAATATTTCATTCTGGATAAGCGTAGATATTCCATTTTACTGGAAAAAAATGTGCATTTGCTGCAGGATTGGTAGATGTTCAAGTAGGAACTCTTACTTCATTATCAATGCTATATGTGCTTTTTTGAAATACTATCACACTTCATTTTGACTTCTCTATAAGGTTGCTGGCTATTCTTACTTCATTTTGACTTCTCTATAAGGCTGCTGGCTATTCTTACTTCATTTTGACTTCTCTATAAAGTTGCTGGCTATTCTTACTTCTCTTTTTATTACTTTCACATAACTTACAATATATCTGGTTGGGGCATGCACTCAAAATCAAGAATACTTCCCATCTTTGCAGCATTTATCTAATACTACTTTACCACCACCAATTCTCTTGATATGCTGCGGAAATATTAAAATGTTTGCAATGTCTGGCTGCAAGGCAATGAGAAAATAATTAAATCAACTCAGCCAAAACAAAATAAAGGAAAATAAAAATACATTATCCACAGTTGTATTATAAATTTAAAAAATGAACAAAAACTTTATATCATCTTTTCATGTCTTGTAGCAGTGCATACTTCTGCTGTTTTTTTATATAAATGCCTGATTCTATCCATTACTTGATACTCTAAGCAAAAACCATCAACTGACACAACATCACGGGCATTTTATAGTATGTATGTAAACTATTCGGCCAAGTACAAGCTGCAGGCATTGGTCTAAGCGCTGGTATCTTTTACTTTTTCTTGTGGAATCTCAGCTTTATGTGTACAACAATTACAAGAGTGTAAATGGCATCTAGCCACAATGCTGAGCAGGTGGTTGGATATCATCCTGATATACAATAACACTATGCGGCATGTGCCAGGAAAGGTTAATGTGGTTGCTGATACAGTTTAACAATTGCATGATAAGTAAAGAGTAGGTGCCATGAGAGGCAATATATTTCAATGAAGATTTCTCTACTGAATAGTTTATGAGGTACAAGCTAGCTGAAAATAGCAGATATATATGATAACCAACTTGCAGTTGTTCAAGACAAGTAGATTGTGCAATAATGAAGAATGGAGATTTTGTCGGTAAAGAACAGTGTCTGAGTAACGTTAATATAGATAGATTGTGGCTCGGATATGAAACATTTTTCTGTTTCTGGTGACCAAGGATGCATCAAAACTGGCATGTGTTTGATAATATGAATCATGCATCAAATTTAATGTAGCACAATATAAATTGCAGTATCTGGCTCTCATCGAGGCATGAACATTGCTGTGAACATTGCTGTGAACATTGCCATGAACATTGCCATGAACATTGATGTTATATGTTCTGAGGGATATGTCGGGACAGACAAGCAATAATTTTTTCTATTTACGGTGATGGTCCTATTTTGTCCATCTACAACAAGAGACGAGGAGTTTGCAAGGTTGTTGTGGTTTGTGCTTGCTGATATAGTTCTTAAGACAGTGTTGAGGAGTTACCATAGGTTGAATTTCTAAATGATATGCTTTTACATTGTACTGTATAAAAGACATTCTCACAAGCTTCTTGAGTATTGACATCAGGCTAATGGTGCAACAGAGTGGATGGTAAAAATTGTTATTAGTTTTGAGAAACATCTAGCGGAAGTCAAGCCATCTAGGGTAGCAGAACTTTAGTCAAGATGATGAGTATCACTATGGTGAATAGTTCAGACATAGGGAGGACAGTACTGTTTCAACTGGCTCTGAATCCATATTAAGCATTTTTTTAGTAAAAGAATTTTTACGATTTATTCTTTCACTTGTTTTACTGTTTGCTTTGGTGTAATTCTGTAGTATTTCTTGACAGCTTTCGCACAACGGCCATGTTTCACTTTGCTACTAAAGCACTCACATAGCATAATTTTACAGTCATGGTAAAGATGCTAAATTATTTAAAATATAATGCTAGTTCTCTATAATAAATTGCGACTTTTTGTACGTTATGTCCAGCATCTGTAACTGTGTGATATCATTTAAAAACTTTTATTTGACGCATTTCTAAATATATATATATATTCTATACAGCGCAATATGGGGTTATGTAATCTGCATATCCCATAGAAAAAATGCTGAAAAAACTTTTAATTTTGTTATCTCTCCTTTTAAATACTTGATTAAATTTGTCTGTAGTATAACAGTAAATTGGCATTTTAAACCCTAAATATCAGCCGCAGATTTACAACAGCTATTTTGTGCTAATAGATTATCTGAACTTGAAATATCTGCCAAAAAAAATTGTAGATTTAATCGAGAATCAGATTAATGCTTCTCTATTCGAGCAAATATGAAAAATCGAAAAGTTAAACATTATTGTACACACTAAAAAAGAGTAAAAATATTGGTAAAAATATACCCTGAAAAGTAGAATTATGATGGTGATATCTTTTGATAGTGGCAACACTAGTACTACATTTACTTTAATGGAGATTTAGAGGACTATTTTCTTGATGCTATATTCAAATTCGAAAATAAGAAAATGGTAGGATATGAAAGAAAAAGAAGTTTTAGTTTTCTGAAGTATTCCTTGACATCTCAAAGATTTTTTAAGATAAGTTCTGAAGGATTATTGGCGTCAACATCACCTGACCAAGGTGCTTGCATGCGCATGTTCTCAGGTAGAAGATCAGGGTATGAAGCTTCTATAACCTTCTTCAGTTCTAATATAAAAAATTAAAAAAAGCTCTGTATACTCACATATATACGTAAAGTGACCCTTAAAGTTAAGGACAATAATTTGAAACTAGAAAAACGTATCAAAGCCAGTAAATATTACCATAAGTCCAATCCAATTAGGTTGCTATCAATATATGAAAGAAATCTATAGCAAATGCGCATAACGCTTCTAAGAACAAAACTAAGATAGCAAACATAGGACCTCTTTCTTCTCGAATGTTAAGTTGGAGACATCTTTTTTCAAAGAAATAAATCATTTTGCCAAATAGTTTTTCTTGAAGCTGGCACAACGGATTGTCATGTTTTTTTAGAGGGCCATTAATCAAATTTTTGTGTACCTTCGAATAAAACAGTATTTCCAGCAGAGCTCAAGTGCAGGCCATCATTCAAGTATTCATTAGCAAGCTCCTATTCCACAGCATCCAAAAATTCACGTTATATAAGAATATATAAGAATAAAATTATTTCTAGATTTAAAATATATTGACATTTCATTGAGCTACGAACTACCAGCAAAAAAAGCCACATGAAAATCCAGTATTATGTAACCGTCCAATATTTTCAGCGTTCAATTAGAATCGATTGTCAATGATCTTCAGAATATTCTGGACTTTTTATAAATTAGTATTGCTATTCTAACATATTATATCAACATATATATATGTTGATACATATTGAAAAAAACTATATACAAAATTTTAAAGTTTCAGTGTAATTTATAAATTTTACGTTGTAATAAAATTAATTCAGAATTTACATATATGAAACCAAAAGAAAATTTTGAATTTTATCATAGTTTAATCATACCGTAGATCTAAAAAAAGTAAAATTTTGAATCACTCATTGTATGAAATCAATTCGAAGTATCTACACATATTTTTCATATGAAAAATAGTTCATTGCAAATTCAACCACATTTAACATAGTATGTAGACGATTGCATTGTTCATTAACTTTCGATCATAAACATGCCATTTTTATGTCAAAATTTGACAAAATGAATAATAGTGGGCAATATTTGAATAGGCACTTTTGAGCTACAGTAGAAACTTTAAATTCATAACATTAAGACATAAAAAATCACCCGAGGTGATTTAGACCCAGAACGGCAGTATTTTGAGGGGTGCTGGTATTTCAAGTATCAATGAGAATGCGCGTACTCTTATGAAAAACTACATGACTAGCATCTGTAGCACTTGTAGCTTCTATGTCAAAACTAATGTTTAATAGTGTACAGAGATAGAGAGGCAGAAGAGAGAGAAAATATATAAGAAAGAGCAATATTATAGAGTCTCTAAAGTACATAATTATGCTTCAACATAGAATTGTTTTAGAAAACTGTTCCGTAGCTGCTCGTTCAAATAATTGAAAGTATACTAGATAGAATACTATTCTAGTTGATATCAATAGAAGCAAATATATAGCTTAACATAGCTAGCGATGGCTTATGGTGCATACCATTATGTAATAAGTATATTCAATGGAACTCCTGCAAGTTTGTTTTTTACAGGACATAAATACAATTTCAATTTTGGAGTAAAATACATTGACTTATGTCAGAGATAGAGCACGTCATAGAGGCTACTGTTCTAAATTCGATTATACATATTAAATTGTGGATACTGGAATGTCATGATGAGATCAAAAATCTGACATATATATCTTTCTAAAAATTACTCTTTTTTTTCCCTTGATGCTGCTCTTACTATAGCCCTAAATGTCGCAAAATCTCCATCACTAACATTACACTGTACTACTATATTAGGGAATGATACTAACTTAAGGTATTACACTAATTTAGCAAGTGTTACTAGTTTAAACTCATGATACATTGGTAAATAAATATGATCATTGCATAAATTTCTCTGGAAATTTTTAGATGAACTTTTGTTCAGAATAGCAGCTATATCTGCCTAAAAAAAATTATACCTGATCGCCACTTCCCAATGCAGAGTGAAGATTGACAACAGGCACATTAAGTTCTGCGGCAACCTTAAGACATGCATCGACATATTTCTTGGTGTGCTCTTGACTTCTATCTAATTTTCTATGTAATAAAAAATACATCACTTGAGCCACAAAACTTGTAAAAAACCCAAAAATCAATATACTGAAACAACCAATTTATTTTCCCTCAAAAATTAAATGCAAGAAGGCTAAATTTTATGTAACTCAAGTGCCAAATGGTCCCCACAAAATAAATAATATTTTTCGGGCAAATTTCCGTCATCATATCAAAATCGGTATTATAATTATTCTTTTCAAAGCAACTTATCTGAAGATTGCTTAATTTCATTGGACAAACCAAATTGAGCAACTGCTTTATTTTTAAGTGCATTCAAAGGCAATTCATATTTTGAAGTAATTTCATTCATCGACTAATTGAAAAAAATTTATGCATATATATATATGAAATCATTCGCTTCCGTGTGAAAAATCACTTACATGCATAATATAATTTACAGTTTATTGTTATATATATAATGCTTGTAATAACCCCCAAAAATCATAGAAAAACTCTGAAGCAACCAATCAGATACATTTAGTGCACAAATCAACCAACGAGATGTATTGCGCAAAAAACTTACTAACCTATCTTGCATAAATCGATGTCTCCCCCACTTCTCTAAATGCACTGGCGCTGGAGTAATCAAAACCAGCTAAAAAATCCGCATGGTTGAAATTTAATGCATAGTACAAAGTTGAAGATAGATGAATGCAGATATGAGTATATGCTATTTTTGTGGTGATTTAGGAGTATACTTGACGTACCGCTGCATGTACATAAGTATATCGAATGTAGTTGATGATTGAACGCAAATTGACTTGATACTCCCACAGTGGAACATGCTGCCTGACAAATGTTAATGAAAATATTAAAATATCATATTCAGCTAGTTATAATATAAATGTATTCAACTACAAATTTAATTAATATCAAAATATACATAGAATTACACTTATAAAAATACAAATTTATAAAAATAATAAGCATGCAAAGAAGTAAACTTCCAAGACAAAAATTTTACTCCAAACAAATTTTCGCATACAGCGAACAAATTAAAAAGCCAGATTTAACCAAGTTCAGTGTCGGATTTTCGTTAGTAATGAATTTCGAATAGAACGAATCAATTCGGTGGCCTTGACACGCTTGTGATATCCAAAGTTTACTGTAGACGCAAATGTAGATGGGGGAATGGAAGGAAAAATGAAAAAGAGGGGCTAAAAATTACCTTTCGCCAGGTAAAACAGCATCATTAATCCCAAAGAACAAGGTAAACAGTACTGTTCGAGAAATCGTGCTGACATCCGGTTGAAACAAATGCTTCATCTATAAAAATACAATGCATTTACAATTTTTGATCAATAACAGATAATTTTCACCTACATTAATTTTATCAACTATTATGCATGAATTATACCATGATAACAGCCCATCTACTATTATATCCCCCGTATCCTCTTGCAAACACATCGAGACGGCGTTGATACCAGTGTTGCATCTGTTTGAAAAATTAAAGAAATTATGATATTTATAAATTTATCACCTAGGAAATGCACATTTCGCGAGGGAAGATAAAAATTGAAACAAAATAGTAATCTATATCATAAATCATGAAATGTAGTTTCGATTGCTTCGAAATGCTTATGAATAAGAAACACCCTGGTGGTAAATCAATGTAGTGATACTAATGAACATAGTGTAATCAATGACCTGTGCAAGCCAGCCTTTGTTATCCACATCAAACCCGTATTGCGTCACACTGTCCCCAAAAGCAATCATTCGAGGAAGTGGCAAAGTATTGCTGATGACCTAAGTTGCTATCGAAAAGTGATGCGCGATAATATATCACTAATTATCTATACACCGACACTTGCCTCGAGTTTAGAAGTAGAATTACTCGCCCGAACTTTAGTAAACAAGTATATATTTGTAATAAGAGCTAAACCAGTAATTCCACTCATAATGTAAACGATGTTCATGTTATTACGCTGTATCATGATACAAATTTTGTTTCCACTTTTACACTACAACCCTGAGTTATGTAGCGTAATAAAATAATGCTCGTTTGAAACAGTTTCAAGTAACGTCTACCTAAAAAAAATACACGATATGATTGGACCAAAAACCAGCTAGCTAAAAATTGATTGGATGACTTAAGTATTCAAATTGTTATCCTCCTGATATAAATCCCAGTGATAGATAAGTTTTCGTATTCTTGCCACTGGAACGTAAAGCTATGAACCACTCATCCCTCGTTACATTTATTATATCGCTATGGCTAATAATCTCGCATGCATTTTATTTAACTCGTCCATTTCTATTGAACTCGAACTATGAAATGAGAAAAGGAGTTAGACTTGATTCAGGAAAAATAAATAATGTTGAAAAACTTCGAATCTTGATTGATGATCAACGCAAATTAAAAGGAGAAGCGCTTATAATGCCGTGTTGTTATGATGGGCTAACGGCAAGATTGGTCGAACAGGTGAATTTATTTTTTGTGACTTTTTTACATATCCTTGTACTAATATGAAATTTTCATTTTATGAGCTTCAGTGTCCTCGCTTATTTATGCTCAAATAGTCGTATCATATATTGCTTTTCATTTTCAGATATTTATGTATGGAATAAATTTCGAATCGTTTTACCTTTCTATGAGATGTATGCATTGGTCCCATGAGTTTCTAAATGTCTTTACTTCCTCGGTTAATGCATCACGTAATGACCAGCCATCATTTTGACTTTCTTTTTAAATATAATTGCTATAATATGACAAAGTAACTGTATATTATTTAAAATAAAGCTCTGTAGTGGTCAAAGATCAAATATCATCGATTAGTTTTAAATAAAAGTACTATTTTGATTTGACCAAAAGCAGCCAGCTAACAGCCATTGAATTTTACTAACATCCCAAACAACACTACATTTAATCGTTTTGCCTAGTAATCAAATTCAAATCACTATCGTGCATTTGACACCTTAGTCGTTCCAACGATTGATTTAGTTCAATATTAACATTTAATATTTCTCAAATTGATTTTATCTATCACAATTTTTTTCAATTATTTATCATTGGAACTTTTCTGTTGCTAAAATCATTTTAATGAATCTGGTAATGTTTAGGAGGACATCAACCCGTAATGCAGTTCATGCAAAAATGGAATTTTTCAGTTTCCAAAATTTAGTTTCTCTTTAAATGCACATACATATTTATATATACATATTTCTGTGCATGAAACCAGGGAGGATTTCCCTTAACATTTATGACTGGATTTGGCGTAAGTGCGACTTGTGGGTTTCCAGATACGCAACTTGTCAGCTATGGTGAAATGCTTCAGACAGCCTCTACTATTGTATCATCCTTGCATCACATTCCGTGCATTGGTGATGGTGATACGGGATATGGAAATGCTGTAAATATCAAGCGTACTGTTCGAGGGTAGATATGAATCATGCATACTGATCTTTGATGCTAGGTCTAGTTTATTTCTATCGTATACAAACCAAATTGTCAGACGATTTGTACCTTTCATATTTCTTTCCAATATTAAGTTACTTTTTGCATTTTAAATTATTAGGTATGCTCAAGCGGGTTTAGCTGGGATTATGATTGAGGATCAAGTTTCTCCAAAGAGGTTTAGTGCATATCTTACAAAAATTATCTAGTTATAAATATATATATATATATATATTTACTATTTTATTGAATATTTTTCAGTAATCAATTATAAAACTTTTCTATATTTGAATGTGTAGTTCTCTCATCGTTAGGAATGTTTAATATTTTTATGTGCATATCAATGCAGATGTGGCCATACACGCGGAAAAGATGTGGTATCGAGAGATGAGGCGTATGCCAGAATTAAGGCAGCATGTGATGCTAGGTAATTGACATTTTTCCATTGGTTCTTATTTGGAAGCCTATATTTGCACTGCAGTTTTATTATTGACATGAAAAGTCACAATTTGGCATACACTAAATTTGGCCAAAACTGCGTCTTCAATATACTTATTGAGCCCCCCCCCCCTCCCCCGCTCCTATCAATGTATGGATTACCTAACGGATTGATCTTTGCAAAGAGATCAGTTCAATAAATGAGGCAAATCAAAGAGAATTATTGCGATTGTCGTTTTTTATTTGCTTGTGGAATTTGTATCAGCCAATGGTAGGTGTCGCATTCTGGGAGATGGGACATTTTTGCTGATTTTCGAAAGTATCAAAAATTATTTATATGTAACAAAAAATGAATCTTGTAATATGCTGGTATTATGAATTGATGGTTTACATATTTATCCATTTTTATTGTGCAGTTATATTTGAGTAAATTTTTTGGATTATTTATTAATCTCTTCGTTTTGTAAAATTAGTAGCTCTATCATATTTAGTCTATGTATGCATATATGCAGAGATGAAGGTGCAGATGTGTTAATATTGGCACGTACTGATGCCCGTGGAGTCTTTGGAATGGATGAAGCTATTGAACGATGCAAAAAATTTATTGAAATTGGAGCAGATATAACATTCTTGGAGGTATTTGCTCTGTATATGAAGAATGTAGTTTTTAAAATATATTTCATCATTTTTTACATGCATTATCAATGATTTTTCAAATCGATATCAAAATTTTTAATACAATTTTTTATTGGCTAAACATTCAATTCATTTACCCTCTAGAATGATATTTTCCCATTTTTCTATTCAAATGTTACTATAAATACCAGTGTATAAATAGGCCTTTAGCGGCTTAAATTGTCTCAAAGTGTCTATATATAAACTGTTTTGGACTCTTTTTGTAGACTGTGGATAGCTCGTAAATCATGCTTGTACATAAAGATTTAGATTTTGTCCTTTCCAAATTTTACCCACACGAAATGTTGCACCAAAATTTGCTCGTAAATAATTTAAAGTTATCAAAAATAAAGAAAAGAATATAACAAATCTGTAAGATTGATTCAGTTTGCAAAATTTCTAGACAGAGATTAACTTTGTACAAGTTCAAAAGTAAACACAATTTTATGAACGGAAAATTTACTGAGGTAGGAAAACAAGGGATAATTGTTGCTTGGATTTTAGATATTTTGATCTATGCAATGACCATTAATCAATATATATATATATATATATATATATATATATATATTGCAACTCTGTGCATAGGCACCAGAAAGTATAGAAGAGATGCAGAGGTACTGTGATGAAGTCCCTGGTCCCAAGCTTGCAAATATGCTAGAGCATGGTAAAACGCCAATTCTCTCCCCTAAGGTCAGTCTGTCTTGTACCACAATGCATAGCTATAAATTCAAATCTACAGCAAATATATATATACATATATATATATTTATCACATGCCTTAGTATCTATATATATATTCTACCAATATAAACATTATTTATTTTGCGCATATTGATACTTTGTACCGATGAAATGGATAATTCACTGCAGCAATGTTATTTTGCCAACAGAAATGCCTTTTCAGAATTTTTCTTTTTCATATTACAAATCACATTGCATAGAAGTTGCATGATTTTGTTCATTGACTCTAGAAACTTGGAAGCATGGGATACACGATTGCTGCATATCCACTCACTTTGCTTAGTGTCAGCGTTAAAGCGATGCAAGAGGCTTTAATTCGATTAAAACATGGAAAAACGTGCGAAGATTTATTAGCACCTTTTTCAGAGGTAATCATTTCTTTCAAATATAGTGCTAGAGCCTTCCCTCAAATACAGTTCAATGGTATTGTTTTTTAATATGACAAAAGGCTGTGTACTATTCGAATGTTTTTCTGTTTGCCTTCATGCAGATATATATGGGAGTATTATTTTAGAGTTTGGGCATAATGGTTAAATATATCATTTTGCATGAAAGGCTCAAATTGAAGCACATTGCATTGAATTTGAGTAAAGTTTGTAGGTTTAATTCTAGCAGTACAGGGCAACCAACAGGCAAAGTTAAATTCCTGCTTTTCATTTACTCGGTTTTTTAGTATAAATCAGAATAATTATTTTTGTTGTTAGCTCCTATATTATAGAAGACATTACAAATTCAGTTTTGATTATATCATTCATAAGTAATTAGTCAGTAGTGTCGTTTACTCTATTATAAAGGAACAATTATCCAATCAATAATCAATTGTTCTTTTTTGCTTAAAAATAATGTTATCGTGGTAGAGGTCTGTCAAGTTATAAATGATTATAAAAATTCAAATTGCAATTCATGCAATTTCCATTAAAAAAGAGTAACATCTAAGGTGGTATTTCTGTGTAACTTATATTCTGGCTTTTGAATGAAAAATCATTTTTAACTATTGCTAACAAATCCTTGAATCCTTTCTTTTTTCAGGGGAAGGGAAGCAAAGCTCACAATTCAAAGAAAGAATAATAAAAAGTTTCCTTTTTCTTCAAGTATTTATTAAGGAACATATCTATAGAGCAGTACTGAAAACCATTTTACTGCATATCTGAAAAAAATTAGAAGTACACATTGCTAGATAGGCTTTCATCTTTAAGAATCCGAGTTATTTACTTCGATTTTTCGTGGAGGTCACTAATTTTGAACGGCGCAAATAGCATTCGAAAGTTATGAATATATTAATTCTGATTGAGCTTTTTATAAAAATTTGGACACGAATTCGGTTAATTAATTCAAATTCACCAATAAATCGTTTCATATCCAAAATTGGTATTTTTGTAGAGTCAATATGTATATATATATATATATATATATATATTGACTCTACAAATTTGTTTATTTCAGGTTCAAAAGGTGGTCGGGTTTCCTGAATACTATTCTGAGGAAGAACGATATAGGACGTGATGCATGTACTGATACTAGCTTATATGAGACTTTTTTAAGTGATTGTTAGATGTTCTGAGTGCGCATTTTTTTATTTTTCAAGCTATATCATGGGGAACACGATCCAACTTTTTCCCTTTG
Organism: Vaucheria bursata; assembly: GCA_032358265.1. NCBI lineage: Eukaryota > Xanthophyceae > Vaucheriales > Vaucheriaceae > Vaucheria > Vaucheria bursata. The sequence goes on from JAULBW010032704.1 coordinate 64,936, forward strand.
CGTGATTTGCTCAAACCATAGCTATGCATTTTTTGGAGGTGCAGGTAGGGTGTTTTCGTCTTCAGTATTTGAAGCGAATTTTGAAATAACTGGTCCTGTAATTTTATAGGTACCAATAATAGTGTTGCTATCTATGATATAGCAGCTCCCATCTAAAATGGTTGCTTCCAAAAAATTTGTTCAAATAATAATGAACATTCACCAAACAAAACGTATGCCGACAGGCACTTTTATCTATATGTTAGGTAAACAAGGAAAAAGTAAACTTGATCTACTAATAGAAAACAATAACAATCTAGCAAACCCTTGGCACCGGCATGCTAATACCAGGGTAAAAAGTATATTTCGGTGCAGCATCAACCATGGCTGATATAATGTAGGCCCACTGAATTAATTCGCATACTTTTGCTGACTCATTTGTGCCAACAAATTGTCTTGTTCATAATTGCGCTCAAGTACTGTTGCCACTGGCAAACCGTAGTTACTACATCCTACAACCTCTTGATTCTCACACGGATAAAAATCCTACTTTGGATATTTGGTTTCTTTGGAAAAGAATAAAACAAACTTATTTTCACCTACAATGCTCTTATTCGGCATGAGATTCAATTTCACATAAAAGTGTCAGGATATCCTGCTCTGTTACCTCTGATTTGTTATATTTTTCACTATTCTATATTTACCTCAAATGCTATACAAGTTTCCAAAGTATCATAAAGTCATAGTATAAAACATTTATGCAGTTAAAGAAAGTAATTGAAGATTTTTTCATGCAGCCCTTGTACGACCCGCATGAAATCTATGGACCTCTGTTTCTATTTATTTCTATCAATTATCAGATGGTTCTCTTAGCATTGGGCTGAGCATTTGTTATAGTAGCCAACTTTAATTCTTTGATGCATCTATTATACTCGATCGACATACATTTAGTTACTCTCGTTTAGCTTTGCTTTATTATCTTATTTTCTTCTGGCTGTGCAATGCTTCTTTACCATTGCCGTATTTCAAGTTAAACTTTTTGCCTTGATTTTTCTGAATTAAAAGTATACCTAATGAAAGCGCCAAGTGCTAAAAGAATTGAATTAGTTACAGACTGCAAAAAGTTAGAGGAAGGCTAGTGGATCAGCTTTCTGCTTGTCCAATTCGTGCTTAACATAATTCAAGTATATTTGCATTACCTGCATGATTGCAGTCGCTGCACTTTTTGCCGAATAGGTTCATGTATACGATATTGTATTAGTATTTTCGATTTCTAAGCCGCAGAGGGCTATGCGCTCAACTCGCCACACACATGCACACGTGGAAAAAGGCATAATTTGAATTGAACTACACACTATAGAGCCGAGGGAGAGGCAGTTAATCCTGCAAGAGGAGGGGATTTAAGAAAATGCCGGTTTAGGCCTCATATTTATAAAAACCGGTATCATATTGGCACATTAGGTTTGCATTTCTCAAAGCAGCATTGTATTGATGAATACTGCGACAAATTGATAGTGAGTGATTGTTGGAACACAGGGACAGAATTTTAATAACTGCATAGATATGAGAATACACGCAAAGTAAAAGACAGACGTAATGTATAGCTTTGGAATATCTTCATATATATTGATGGCTGCCTTAAGAAAAACTTCCTCACATATGCTGATTTCTTACAATAGTTAATGCAAAGAATGAGCACTCTAGCTGACTGTCAAATTGGGTAAATAAGGCACACACTCTATACATCAAATGGTAATTACGATAGTTCATCCCCGAGATTCGAAGAGTGCATTTTTTCTTCATGGCTATTATGCAGAATCTGAGATACTTATAAATCCAAAGTTATCTGATAAAGGATAATCATCTTGGGATAAAGCTGAATGTTTTTCTTTTTCGGTCTCGAAGGGAAGAGGATTGGAATAGGGAGATATGTACGCGTCTTTTTCTGCAGCTCCAACTTTACTTGGTTCAGAAAAAAATTGCTCATTGTCAATGATGGTACGAAACATGCCCATCATATTCGAAAAGTCGCGGCTTTTAGGACGGGGGTGATAATCAACTGGTACCTAGAAAAGAAAGTACTTTTCAAGAAAATATCGAATTTTAAATAATTAAATCCACCGGCATATTTCATTTCCAGTTCAATAGTATGCTATTGACATAAAAGGCTGTAAATCAAATCTATTCTTATTTCACAAATAAAATATTTTTAATGCCGTTGAAACATAAATTGACGTGGAAAAAATGGCAAATGCTACCTAATTTCAGAATATTAACTATCATCATCGTGGACATGAATTTTACCTCAAGATTAACGATCCCATCGATATAAGAAGATTGAAGATTGTCTTTCAATCTGCTCTGGGTTTCAGTGTCTTTTGAGCTGGGCCTCTTATCATTTACCGAATCACTGTGAAACAAAGGACGAGGCCAATTCGAATCGTCCATATCCAAGCTTTGACTACTCGATGCATTGAACATATCATTTCCGAGTCGATGTGACTGCAGAGGTGCAGTCAAATTGCGCTTTATGCGATGTTCAGAGGTGTTTGAATCTTGGAAATCATCGAAACTACAACGGCTCAAACGATGGTGAGCACTGGCAGGGCCAGAGTCATAAAAACCTGCTCCAATACACAAACAATCAATTAATACTACATATCTCATATGTTACCTTAGCACAAAAGTAATCATTTAATCACCGGCTGTTTGATTGCCCCAGAGAATGCAAAAAAATTACTCTAGTCGGAAATCATGAATAATGCCATATATATGCAAATTAATTGCTTAATATTTTCATGATTTTAGCTTGAAAAAACTTTGAGGGGTATGTTTAAACTAACCTGGTGGAGAAAGGCCAGTTTTCAGCTGAGGAACGCAATTGCTACTTACATTTTCTGTGGGATATGAAAATGGGACTTGAGAAAAGTGCGGCAGATAAATAGCACTCGGATCAAGAAGCTGTAACGATAATTTGATAATTTAACAAGTACCAAAAGCATGTAGGAAATTGATGAAAACACTTACACTGGCCATAATTAAATAATGAGCTCGGACACATGAAGAAAATGCACCGGCAACTGTTACGATTCGATCTGGCGAGGACCCTGGCGGCTGAGAAAGGCCATTAATAAGCGGAACATTTGCAGGAGCGGGACTGCCTGTATAAATTACAATGCTTTGCTAATTAAAAGATTGAAATAAATAAGCAAAAAAATGTGTTTCCTATCCTGATTACTATCTAGCGAATGACACAGAAATTAAAAGTGGCCTGGGAGACTCATTAAGGAAATCTTTATTATGTAACAATAATTTAAAATGTAAATACAAACCATATTTGGCTCTAAGGCAATGACCAATCAGATTACAGCTATCATCCATATTTTGATGAGCTTTTAAATAAGGTTCTAATTAAAAATTCTTTGCAACCTGATGTGTGATTGGAAATTTCAATGTGGGCACCACTTAGTTCACGAATAAGGTTAATAGTTGCACCCTGCCGGCCGATAAGTGCTCCAGCTTTTATTTTTGGAACCAGCAAACGAAAAAAACTAGGGGGCATGGAAATCGACGCATCCAATGCGACCGCCGATTCGCCGCTCAATACTCCGGAACCTATCAAAGATGCTAGACCTGGAAGAGGCTCTCCATTCGAGGGAGTCTCTGCATGAGCGAGGATGGCCCCGAATGCAGAGCAAACCGAACAAAAGGAACCTATAATATGAACAAGGCGTTCGCCGCTGCCTGACCATGCCGCATCGTCCCCTGCATCGCTAATTGTAATACGTGCAGCTGCACATTCGCGTATGTACTTAACGATTGCTCCACCTTTACCGATGACAGCTCCAATTTTTGTGCTTGGTACGAGAACTCTTGATATTGCTTCGGCACTGAGAGCAAGTCCACTGCCGTCCATGCAACTTCCAGGGACTCGAAGAGGTCGATGCGATGCAGACATGCTTCCTGGAAATGAGCGCTGGGTAAAGATTGTATGCGGTTGATGCACGCAGCGTGCGCAACTAGTTCCAGCTGTATCATCATTCATAGATTGGACACTAGATTGTTGCGTTAACGCCATTGTAAGGGACGGCGGGATGGAGTCATAACACTGCGGCTGCGGTGCTGAAGGCGACCTTGATAAGTGAAATTTATCAAGCATTGAAGTAGAATTGGGCGCACGAGTTTTCAATGTAACGGATCTCCCATAGTGTCCATGGGTAAGTAACTCTCCTATACGCGCCGACCAATAGTGAGAAGTTTTATTCCGGTTTGGAGCTTTTTGTTCGCGTATATCTTGTTGTACTGGAGATTGGCGGAGACCTTGGTGGTTCTGAACCTGATGATATTGATCATATATATCATGCTGCTGCTGTTGAACCTGTTGCTGTCTTTGCTGCTCGTCATACATTCGCAGATGAGTTTCTGCATTTAACCCCGACCTATGTTTTTGGCCAGGATTCCAAAACCCCTGGTTTCCTTCATGTTGCGTTGGAGATTCATCTTGGTTACGATATACTTTTGACGGCCCGGGCTCCCAATATTCAGTGCCGCTTGTATCTATCCCGCCTGGATAAAAATGTGAGCGCTCCATAGAGAGATAATCAATAATCTGAAGTGCTTCTGCTCGTCAGCGTTATTTAAAAGTCTATAACGAAAGCATTGAAATCGGATGTAAATTATTTTTAGGTTTGCACCTATCGTGCACGCTTAGATACTGGATTCCAAGTGAAATTAACAGGTTTCCTGAAAATTTTTGTCGATTGGAAAAAGAAAAGTAGAGCCTTTTCTAGTATTTGCGCCGTTGTAACTTTATAAAATATAATCGAGTAATATAAAAGAATCTTGATGCTTTAAAGTTTAAACTCGATTGCATACATTTATATGTTAATATCTTCCATGCACAACTTCAGAACTATATGACAAAGGTATGCATGTGCGACGATGAGCAAGTGGTAAAATATAGTTTTAATGCTGTAAATTTTGTGTATATATGGTTTTATTCTCTTAGTATCTATCCAAAGTCCAAGGTAAGTTTCTCTACATCAAACGAAAGTTGAACAAAAATATTCCCTGGATCATTTACAATTTCCAAAATTATCTTTCCAGTGTGAGCCTTCCTCCATCCTCCTGCCTGTCCAACCATGGCTTCAGCAGTCACGATAAAGTGTGTTCAGCCTAGTGCAATCAATATGGTAGTACTATCCTCACGATCCAACACGGATTCAAGAGAAATCATCATCAAGCTTTCACAACTTTGAAAGGGAATAGCATAGGTCAAGCATTTCACCATTTAATCAAAGCAACTACAAATTTATACCAACTAACTGTCAGGATCCAATATGTTTTTGCCGTGTATTATGTTTATTTATTGACAATTCTTTCAGGGATATGTAATTATATCGATCTAATTCGGTTTGCATGTGCAAGCATAGGCTGAAAATGTTGACGAGATTCACTCTTGTCAACACATGAACTAAGATTAATAAAATAGTTTTGAACGTGTAGTATCTCTGTTATACTGTTCTGGTTTTCTGGCTTACACTTGATATGGTTCATTAGTTTTAACACTAACTGTGCATAAAAGCAAATGTGTAGAAGTCATGAAGAACAAAGATAACAGGCACATGTTGCCAATGCCAATGCCAATTCTATACTAAAAACTGTTACTAACCTTTACAGTGCATAACACTTCAGTACCATTAACTTTTCTACTTTTCCAAAATAAAAAAATTAAATTATCTCAGTTGAATATGAAACAACTAACAATGTGCTATTATTTTGTTTTCTGCAGGGTTCTGCCTTGACTTGCAAAGTGTCAGATTCTGCTTAATAATACATAGCCACAATAACACATAAACAAGAGACACAAAACGAATGTATCAATAACTAGTGTTAAACTTTTGTGTGTTGACAAGACTGAATCTTGTCAGCACATTTTGCAATCAACATTCAAAATCCATAACCAATATATGCCAAGTATAATTGAGTAGGAATGTAACCAAAGTTTGAATAGAAGACATGGAGATTACTTTAGATCCTGACATGCACCCCTCTCACCATGGACTCTATACAATTCTCAAAACAACTTTTGAAATCTTCAACAAACTCACAACAGTTTATTAAGTATTCCTCTGGTTTCCATGAGTTATCAATATCTGGGTAGCCTTTCCAAGATATCAAAAATTAATATTTTTCTCAAACATTCTTCATGTCTAGAATATCTTCAACTTCATGAAAATTGCCTGTACTATCAATGTGTACTGAAAAAGGAGAATGACATTTTTGATTTGACCACTCAGACACCTAATGACACGACAATAACAAGACATGGAATACATTATGCATACACAACATAGGATCAGGTAACTGTAAATAAAAAGCAACAGGATTAGTCTTCTCAATGATGCAATAAGGTTCCAAACATTTCCAATCCAATTTGGGACATGGCCTGGTAGTATGCATATTCTATTTACTTAAGTATACATATTTTTGTACTTGAAGTTCTTCAGAACATCTCTTTTGATCTGCAAAATGTTTAGATAATTTGCTAACAATTTTTAGTTCTTTTTTAATGATGTCCACATTTTCCTGAACTGTCCAGATATGTTCTTGGACTGTGACTGGCAACTTGGATATGAACTCTGTAGACTTATCCATAGCAGGTTTATAACTATAATTAGCACAAAATGGAGACATATTAATACTGGAATGAAATTGGGAATAGTAACAAAGTTCTGTCATTGACAAATTCTTCACCCAATTCTACTGATGTTGGTCTGAATAAATTCATAGATACTGCTCAAGTTCTCAATTCACTCTTTCGGCTTGCCTGTCCATTTGGGAATGATATTCAGATGATAAAGATTGACAGATACCATAATTCTTTAAGAAAATTGACCAAAACTTAGAGAAAAAAATTGATCTTCAATCGGACGCTATATTGCAAGGGAAACTATGAAGTCAAACTATTTGTGCCATAAATAAGCTTGCTAGTTAAAACCAATTGATTGTCTTGAAACATGTAATATGATTATTCATCTTTGTAAATCAATCAACAATGACAAGGATGGGGTCTATCCTCTTCCTACCAGACGTAGATCAACAATTAAGTCCATGGAAAAAAAATACCAGTGATGGGGCAGAATGGGTAATGGTGCAAGTAATCCAGCTGGTTTATTACACTCCAACTTTGCACATGCACATATTTCACAATTTAACTTATGAGTTACAATTGCGTCAATAAGTTGGCTACCAATACACACCTGATACCAATTTAAAGGTTTTTTAATGCCTGGATGGCTTGCAAACGGAGAATCGTGACAGGCAGTTAGTATCTTTAACTTGAGGGTTTCTGGAATGACAGTTCAGTTTTGGAAAAGCAAATAAATGTCAACAGCTTGGAAATATTTATCTTTAGAATGTTGCATTAGTAAGTTACTTTCTGCTTGTGTAATTTTAATTTGATCCAATAATGTAGATGTAGTATTCAAATGAGTAACCCCTAATATGAACTTGTCTTTTGATAAAAATATATGTTTTTAGTTTTAAACATGATTATCTTCAGGCTTCAGTTGATAATCAATACGTTGGCTCGATTCATCTTGCTTTGTACCATATATACCGAGCCAGAATACAATCTGATAGTTAAAATCTGTCAGAAATAGTAACCATCTAACCTGTCTGCAATTTCATCTCGAGCATGAAAAAATAATGTAAGTTGCAGTGATCCGTTAAAACTTGGATGAGCTCAGAATTACTTATTAAAAATGGCCTCTACTGATAAAAACATGCTACAATAGCTAGTAATTCGTTGTCATACATTTTGTAATTTATCTCCGGCAGTGAGTATTCTCGAATAATACGTAAAAAAACATAGAGCTCCATCTCAATCTTGTGAAAGTATACCTTTGATAACAGTTGGATGCATTAGACTAGATAATAAGCAGAAGAAAACTATTTGGATGATGTAATATAACTGTAGTCTTAAATGCATTTTTAATTTTTTTAAAAGAGGCTTGGCACTTATGTTCATTGAAAAACTTGATTCTTCTTTAGAAACAATAACATAGGAGCAAGAATTCTTGAACAATCCAAAATAGACAGTTGATAAAAGTTGACAAATCCCAAAAATGACTGCAGATTTTTACGTTAATTGGTTGAGGTCAAGTATCAATATTGGATACACGTTTGGGATCCATTTTGATATCATTATCAGATATTGCATATCCTGAAAATTTGATCTTTAAACCTTAAAAAGTATACTTTTCAAGCTTTGCATAGAGTTTATTATTACGTAGACACTGAAATTCTTCAAACGTGATCTTGATACTCTTCCAGATTTTACAAATACACTAAAATATTGTCCGAATGAACAATACAGAAAGCATTTAGAAAGTTATGTATTACCTCATTCATAAAGTTCTGGAATACTGCTGGTGCATTAGTTAGTCCAAATGGCATCATGCAATACTTGAAATTTCCAAAACAGCAACGGAAAGCAGTTTTCCACTTGTTGCCTTTTTAAATTTGTACTAAATTGTTGTTAGGAATTAACCGGTTAACGGTTAATCTTATAACTATGTTAGCTGTGTCATTCTGTTCTCAGTTTAAGAATTCTGACTGCTGACATCATGTTCTCACTTTAGCCAATGGAATAGTGCCACAGC
>JAULBW010032814.1:0-73565 GCA_032358265.1 Vaucheria bursata
AAGGTCTCGGGTTCGAATCCCGATGCTTCCAAATATTATCATACTTAGCTATACATTCACCCAAGAATCCTAACAATAACTGATGCATAATTCACTTGTATTAACGATTCTTAAGGATTTGTACTAGAGATTCAAGTGTATATGTATACTATTTTGTAGTTTGGTAAATGCCAATTACATATGTTTGGTATTAGCCGGTTGTTGATATTACATTTTATTTTCGATGCTCAGTGTCGAAAACATCTATAATAAAGTACACATTTCCTTGCTCAATCTCTTGTTGCCTGATTACCAAGTATTATTCCCTTGTCTTTGTTCCGCATTGGATAAGCCTTTGCCAGTATCTAACCGTTGATTCTATTTCTCGTCTTTGCTTGGTATGTGCCTGACAACATGTAAAAAGTAAAAGACAACAAGAAACACAATGAAACATACACAACCAATAACATGCTAATTCCTGTTCATGCGTTGCCAAGGATGAATCTTGTCAGCACAATGCTACTTAAGAGAACACACTTAAGAGAATGCATATACAAGACAAATTAAGTCAATAGAATCATGGCTCCATAACAAATCATATTGCAAATCAAATCAAATCCTGACAAAATTGATCATAAACTATTTTTACCACATCCAGACTTCATTCTCGTCTGCTACTTTTTATTGTGGATATCAATTGCTACTCTTGATAGCTTTCTATGTAAAAAGCTGCATAAACTTTATTCTCGTAACAATGAGTTCCTTGTCAGATAGTTTGGCTAGCATCAATATGCATAAAAAAAATTCCCAGAACTACAAAATGAGTATTTGAAAACAAGAACTGGTTTATAGTTAATCTCTTTGAACATGAATGCACGATTATAAGGTAAATTTTGTAAAAAAATTTGTATCCATGCTGCACAAGTTGACATGAGAACTTAAACCAGCACCAACCATCACCAATAAAACTTTGAGTTACATGAGTTTAAGTACCAAAATTGGGTTTTTAAAATCACTGTTTCAAGACAAGTCTCTCTGCCTTTTCAATTCACAGAGTTTTACTTGGCAATGTGCTGTTAAATCATTTATTTTTACTATTTGTTTTATTCTAGCATGCTTCTATACATTTTTTTCATGTAGGAAATAATTAAATTTCAATGTTAACAACCAAGCATACAAGATATTACCTTATCGGATTGCTCCCTTTGGAGACTATATATTTGATTTGAAAGAAAAAATGTTCATTTCAGCATTACAAATAAAGGAAAAATATGTTGGCCGACAAGGCTATTAAACTAGTATAAAACGAACGAGGTATAGTTTTAACAAAAGCTCAAGTAACCTGTCCAATTCTGCCCCATATAGATTACCAATAGTTACAAGTAACCTGTCCAATTCTGCCCCATATAGATTACCAATAGTTACAGAACTAATATATATTTCATATGCCCTGTCTAAATGTTTTGCACAGTTTTCTGAGGAATGAATTAGAGCATTATATTCATCTGCAAAAATGATCAATTCAACATATATGCTCCATTGCTGGGTTTGACCCCCCTTTAGACGCAACAGATTTAAATATACTAGCACGGTAAACTCGAATTTTATGTGCAACAAGTTATAAATTATGAATTGGCGATTTATGCGGAAAGATGAAAACGATGAGTCAATTCGATATTACTTTCAGGGTTCAAAGAACATCGAATGAACATCATATTCTCAACAGAATATATTTAAAAGAACAAAATCTTACGATGATGACTTTTCCGTGATTTTTTTATTTTTATGCAATGTCAGAATAGTATCTGAAAGGTCAACGATTTAAATATTTTGTACGCTGCCAATGAAAAACTTGTAAGAATGATATTACATCAAAAAGCAAATGAAGATAATATTAAAACGCTTTCTCTTTCATTTGATGAAATGATCTTCTTAGCATATTTTCTCAACAATTAAGTTACATTACACCTGATCACGGTTTCTGCAATACTCAAACATGCCAACCCCAAGGTAGAAAGTTCAGTCTCAAAACCTTTTATTTTTTTGGTGAATATACGTCGATTTTATGCGTACCTGCACGACTGTATATGTTTCTAGTTTGGTATGTTGTTTATGATAGGAAAGAAAGTGCTAAAACCCTCTTTACGTTCTTTTCTACAGGAGAGGTTGCATACTTACCCTCTTTTACACTCTGAATCTAGTGACAGTTATAACCGCTTTGTGCGTCGCAGCATCTCTGATCGTAGAACTAGCACTTTCATCTGAGCTATCAGCCGTAGAAATTGTAATACGAATATATGGCGTTGCGTTCTCTTTTGGTATGTTATCATTTTTTATTGTCACTTGTAGCAGATGTTATATTTCGTACTAAACATTTTAAGATTATTCGCATTAATTTGAAATCAATCATTTTCATATCTTTGTATGTGCTCTTTTTAATGTATTTGTAACTGTCATTATATGTTATTCGATGCATTTCTAAGCCAACATTTTATAATCAACTATGGGCTTGAACGCAACTGAAATACAAAAATGCTTAAAATTCAATGAAAGTTGTTATTTTGTGTGTACTTGTGCACATTCTTGAGCTATCGATTATAATTTCTATTATTTATTCGATTGAAATATAGCCCAACGTCCAAATTTCAAAGTGCCTTAAGATGACTATTGCGGTTTTATTACTACACGACATAAAATGTAATATTCGTACTCTTCAGTGATATGAAATCATTTTACCTAAAACTATTTACACAGCGCGTCAGCCTTCACCTCGTTCATACCTCCTTGTGATGTCTCTGTTCCTCGGTTGTTCGCCTTTTATACAGTGATAACTGTATCGCTTTGCAGCGCCAATTGACAAAATATGTTGTATTCTTCTCTACTCGAGTAATATGTGATGTTGCTTTATGCTATTTATCTAATTCATAATTTTGATACGTTAACATTATGATACTTTACGACAACGAAGACTTAGTATGGAGATATAGTATTTTGATAAGTGTTCTCACTTCTAATAATGCATTAATTTACACATAGCGCCTTTGTGTTGTTGTTGTCCTATTGAATTAAAACTTTAATACTAATTGCTGTGCAGAACTTCTTGCAATGATGTATTTTTCAGCATAACTGTTAACAAAAAATAATTTCATGTTATCACATGATCAAAATCCCTAAAATGTTAGGCTTCAATATTTCCAACGAGTTTGGCCAATAATAGAAGGTTACAAATTTTGAATCATAATCACATTTTGAATAGATATTGTCTTACTAATTTTTCTTTATTCTCTTTACTTTCAACAATTGCCTTTTTCTATGTCATTAGCTGGTGGGGATACTCTTATTCTTTTGTGCCCTAATAATCAAAAATGTATATTTTTTGCAGTAATTGTCTTTGCGGAATTGGAATGGCCAATATTTATGCGTGAATCAAACACATTTAAAAGCTGGCCTTTGAGAGGTGCCCTCTATACATTCATTGGTCTTCTAGCTATGGAATTTTCAAATTTCAATGAAAACGACTTTGTCAAGGTCCAATCTATTAGATCTTATGCACATGCAATTTCTTTCCTATGCGTCTAAAATTTTTAAATTGAGTAAGCAAATACTTATTCATTTCAGGCTATTTCTAATTTTTCTATTCAGATGCTTGTTTTGTCATGATATTTATGATTAGATTATAAATCTTTCCACGAGCAATATTTTTATATTACCTTCAATATAGCGAAATGTTTTAAAAATTACAAATTACATTTTTAAAAAGGAAATTTATTTAAGAATACTTTCTTTTTATTCAGTTTTATGATCACGTAGTTGGCTGGATAATGGTTGGAATTGGAGTGTTCTACTTCTTATTGGGCATCACATGTATGAGAAGGGTATGTATTCAATTCGATTTTAGTACACATTCATATAAATATATATATTCTTTGTTGAAATAGTTGTTATGGTGAGATATAGCTCGATAACTTGTTGGCGATATTAAACTTCAAAGAGAACAAATCTGTAGGGACCACCAAATTGAAATTGTTATAGATGCCGAAAATCTGAAGTTGAACTTGGGACATTATGAGCATTTTTGTTATAAGTAGAAATCCGTGAAAGCAAATTCAATATATCATATAGGTAGGCACTTTCATTCGAAATTTGAATTGCCAACATTGATTGGTTGATATATATCGATGTTTTGTGGAATTCAAATTTACTGAAAAATCGAAAGGTAATCACTTTCGAGCACAGCGACGCTGATATTGTAGAACTGTGTAGATCTGCATTGGTGTCTTAAGGAGACTAATGTTTTCTACCAGTCTATATAAATATTCGTTTTAGAATCCATTGATGTACAATCAGTAGACACATATATTCCGCATCAATTTTTTTGTGGGTAACCATGAAAGATTTGTTGTTGAATAGTCACTATATCCATCTTTATCATTAGTTATCCAACAAAAAGTTTTTTTGTCAATTTTATATATTCTATTTCTAAAACAATAGTTATCTCCGAATATAAAATATATTTCATTGGTTGACAGTGAAGAAACTTTACAATGGCTGCTTTGGTTACAAGGAATGAAGTTTGCTGTAATGTTTGCATATCTTTATAAGAGTTATCGCTGCCTTGCTTGACTTTTTAAATTTTTCATTTTTTCAAATTTTTTTCATCCCATTTTGTTTGAAGGTTCGGGAAAAAAAATTGACACATTATCATGCAGTATGTGCCGCTAATGCAGCGATGGATGATGCGATTGCGGAGCAAACATCCACACGATCAGCAGATTCGAAACAAGGATTGACGTAATTGTAGTTGTAAGCAAAAACTTCATGTGTAGAAAGACTACTAGTGGTTAGTAAACGAAAAATATCAAGCAAAAAATGTATAACACAATCAATTATGACACTTTTGATTCAATTCACAGTAAAAGTTTTTAATCTTTCAGCAATTATTCTGAAATTTGACATTTTAATAAAATTGAACTTCTTATGAGCTGAAAAGTCACCAAGGTGCTAGTCATCCTTTCAAATGTTCGTTCAATGATATTTTTCACAAAAATACTGCTCCTTGTTTAATAGCCCTGTTTTTATTAATTTCACTGAATTCGCTTATATTGGCTTGTGAAAGTTAAAAAAACAGGTCTGTTTTGTGTACTTTCAGAAAAGGTAAACTTTATTATCAATGGCAAAGTATCAGGAAATGAATTTCGTGATTTATATTGAAGTTTTGTTGAATGGCATATTAATGAAATTCTTGTGGCTATAAAGCATCTGTTATTGAATAAATATCTGGACCGTAAATGTTATAGCTGAAAATTTGTGCAGGATAATTTAGTTCATTCAATGGGAATCAATGAACGGACTAAACCATTTTGGGTCGATTTATTGATTATATTTCCATTTGTAAGGTTGAAAGATGCATATGAATGGACTCAAAAAAGGTATTGTAGGTGGATTGGCCCGCTTGATTGAAAGCATTAATATCTTCATTTCGACACAATGTGAAAAGGATGTAAGACAAAACTGTACTAGACAGAGTTTTCGAAATGAAACCGAAAAAAATATGATTTTTGATTCTATTGAATCTATTAAACTTATTGACAAACCTTTTTTTGGGATGCAGAACAAAATCTACATTAAGTTCAATTATATTTCCTTGATTCTACCAGTATTGCACTATGTATTAAATGAAGCAGACAGTTGGAAATGTCCAAATCACTTTGTCTTCAATATAGCTCTCTTAGACACTTCTAACTTGAAATTGGAAGGAATGAAAGTGTCAGAATATGCAGCTCAAATATCTTCAAACTCTTCTCATCTTTATTATATTTTAGCTTAAATACTGCATATGATGCTATTAACATACAGAATTCAAAATTTTCATTTAATTATAATGTAACAATTTTATGTAGTGCCTTTACTTGAGTACATTTATTACCTTATCTGAGATTCTACATTTTTTAAGCTTTGTGCATTATTGAGGTAACTTTTCTACCCAGTTTTCCTTCCCTGGTTGTGAGCCTTGCACTCCTCTTAGCAATTTCTTTATCTTATTCTTTATTACTTCTGCTCTGCTTGTGGCTGACAGTTTTATCCTTCTCGATCCATCAGGATTTTATTAATTACTGCTATTTTCCAATTAAGTATTGTTATCCGCTACCATTTAAAATTCTTTTTTTACCGCACTGAACCGATATTTTGACAATTATCGTGTTTTGCCCAATACAACGTTTTGTAACCCTATTTATCGCTTCTTGATTTGTTCAACTTGTGAAAAATTTCTATCTTCCGTTATGGTGTACAAACATCAACTATAAATTTTGGATATTTACATTTATCTTCAACATATTCCAACCCCATTATCTATTTTGTTTCCTTTGCGATTCTCAGCTGTATAATTTTTTTTTAATTTCATGGAAACATTGCTGGTTTTAGAGTGCAATATTGCTATGGGGTTTAGGCCCTCACAATAGTTAAGTCCTTTCTTTTTTGCATCGTTTTTATAACAATTTACTTTTGCCTTCATATCGTCATTGCTTGCTCTGCCCTTCATTCGCTTTTCATATCACCATATATTTTGTCGCAATCATAGTGTCAAGATACCCTCCTTTTTCTTTCTATTTACTTATCATATTCATGATTTTTCATTTTAAACTGTTTTTCTGGTAAGCTCCCCTTTTTCCTGATTGTTGAGATGTGCTATCTTGACTATTGTTGATAATTGTTCTATCAAATCATATTTACAATGGATTTAAAAGTTCATCGATTTTCTCATCATTAACTTTTCTACATTTTTGTCTTATTCAAAGCCAATAATATTAAATTAATATGAGTTGATAAAATAATTGGCTTTTGAGCAATAGCCTATCACATATTTAAATAATTATTGTAATAGAAACCTGTCGGTACTCGTAACTTTCAGACAATTGATGTATTCCAAAATTTCACAATTTATAATTCAATCCAATAGTAATTGATATACATATGAAGTTACCAGCTCTATTATTTTTAATGTAGCTTGTATGCCAAACGTTACTATGTTTCATTTTCTGAATGTATTGAGATGCTTTAATCAATATCTCCAATTTTAAATTTGTATGCATTAATTTTTAAACTTAAGCAATAGCATCTTTCCTAAAAGAATTTTCACCAATGAAAATAGTTAAATTTTGAATTGAAATAATTGGCATTACAGTAAACTTAACATCACTGTACCAATGACTAGGCATATGAGTGGCAAAATCAGTTGTACTTTGCCAAACTACCAAATGCAAGTATTTTTATCTCAACTTCTTACAAAGTTGTAGAAATGTAAAGATTTTGTAATTATGTTATTCTTGTCAGGATATACTGTTTATACCATTCTAGAACCAATGATTTGATCTGTTTCCTTACTTATACATGTTTACCCTAAAATCTGTGTATTTCTAAAATTACCACAAAATGTAGAAGACTTTTTTTTGTTACAAATACATGCAAGTATTTTTCTAAAAGATATTTTATGCAGTTCTTAAACTTACCTTCTTGCAGTCTGTATAAAATCTCTTGTAACCATAACATCTCATTATTTATTATTTTCATGGCAATATGCACTGTTCTACTAGTCATCCAGGCTGAACTGAGCTTTCATAGTCTAAGTAATCTTCTGTTAGGAACTAACTCCATTAAGGGTTAGTTCTAATTCTATGTAGCTGCAGTATGATTTGTACATGGTTTCATTTCAGTTTCAGTTCGGTTTCAGTTTCAGTGCCAAGATACTTCAAAGAGTTGAATCCTGTTCTTCAAACTATAGTTAGGATTGCTGCACCCAATAAAGACTAAAATCAGTTAAATATGTTTATTTTAGTTGTGGCAAGTCATCATTCAACTTTAGCAACAATTTATGGCAAGTCATCATTGAGCTTGAACTATAAATTAGATTGATTTGAAGATTCACTTCTAATTATGCAAGTAACCTTAGCAGTCTTGTAAATCAGTTATATAAACATACTATATTATAGTTCCTGTCCTGCTGTCTTTGTTTTGTCTTGTCTCTAATTAGATCTTGAAACAAAATCTGTTGATTCATTTTCCAGGACTAACAGCTATTAAGTTTTGTGTGTTGCAAAAGTTATCTAACTTTCAGCAACAAATGTAAGATTAATGTCATGCACTATTTCTGTTCTTGTGTTGTTTGTTGTGTTTGTATTTTCCTAATGCCTTCTCACTTCTAATTTTCTCATGTAATAATATGCTTCTTTTGATATATTCTTTTGCATTCTTGTTCTTCTTTGATTGCAATTTCTATTTTCTAGCATCAAGTGATGCTTTTAAGCCATCTTGCACTTTAAAGCTAATCTTTTTACCCAGATTAACTCAGTCCATTTGTTTGTTTTTTTAGTTTTTCTCTTGTCCCTTTTTTATACCTTGTGCATTTCAATATAGTGCATCACTTAAACACACTTAGATGATTACTCAAAAGCATCTGGCAAGCTTCATTTTCAGTTTCATATTTTTGATGCAAGATGAATTCCTTATTGTCTCTTTCAGCACAGATTGCATATGAGCTGTTTTAGAGATTACTATACTTGCCTTTGAATTCAATTAAATCAGTTCTTAAATGAAAATCAGTAGATGAGAAAGAAGTTCCATCTCATTGAGGTCAGTGAGCATGCCACTGATCATTGATTCTTGTTTGATACTCTCTCCCTCACAGTTTAACTACTATCAATACAGTTTTCTAAGCTACTATTGTAAACATAGTTTTTGCAACTGAGCAGTACACACTACTTCTTAATATATGGGTATACACCTGCATATACTTACTACTTACAGAAATTCTTAAGCAGATACCTACAACTTTTTTGAAACTGTGTTTATACCCAGTTTATTTATGCCTGAATGCACATCCATACTCAGCATTTCCAGTTCAAATTTGTACAAACAAAGTCCTTTTTCTTTACTACACACTGAACACCCCCAGCCTCTTCACAAATGGGACAAATCATCACATTGATCCTAGTACTATCAATGTGCATAAGGGCTCAAATGGTTTTTCTTTGTGCACTGGATCCTCATTCTATTAGGAACCTAACTATATCTGCTGGTACCAAGTAAGTACAAGTCAATTGTATAACACGAGTATTTTCATAGAAGGTGTTTTTATATCGCAAAGATCACTCTTTGAAATGCAGTAATAAACCAAAATACAACAATATTCTTGGCTTTTTCCCTTGTAATGTTGCATCACGGCATTTTCTGTATTAGTTGTTACATATTTATATCTTTCATCTTACTTTTTCTTTCAGTATAAACTCTCAAAACTTCTCATTTGCTCAGTAAATGCATAGCAAGTGGTGGTGAAATTATAATTTTTTGATTGAATTGCTGATTTTTAATTTAGCAATGTCCTATTTGGTGCCTAGTTAATCTCCAGATAACCAATGAAATTGTATTAGCTTTTTAATCAAGTAAAACTTTTTATCCAAACATAAATAATTTGTATTGCTTAAAAGAAAGTCTTCAGCATAAGCCATGCATATGAGTGACTTGTTTATTGCATCATAAAAGATACTAAAAATGACATTTGTTGCAAAATATATCTCAGAATTTAATATTTCATGCAATTTTTTATGCAGTTTGCTATAAGTTTAAAATCATTTAGGTTAGTGGCATCAAATACGCAAGCAACTTAAAATATATTAACAACTTTTTCAGATTGTAAAATGGTTTTTACTGCAGATATAGTATATTTGAAGTTAAGATGCAACTACAACTGCATAAAAGTATGCCATAACAAGAAAAAAAATATTATTAGCACTGAAATCTTAGTGTTATGAATGTACCAGACAAGAAGAACACAAAGGCTATACAAGCATGGTAACATTATACAATCATAATTTGTGTTGCTGAGAGTGAATAAAAAACACACTCAGCAACACAACAAACAAGGTCTCAACGCCAATCCATCTGGAGAGTCACAAAATGATGCAGCTAAAATGGAATAACTCTTAAGAGAGTAATTCCCATAAGAACTAATTGTTGTAAACAAATTAGTTCCTAACACTTAGTCGAGGCAGCAAGTTCAATCAATTTGGTTTCAGAAAAAAGAAATTAGTTCTAGTTGCAATATCTCAGTATTGCACAAAGTTGTAAAGTGGCTATTACAAAAGCATTTTTCATTTGAAATTATTTCAACAATTTTTAAAATATAAGATAGATTTGGGGCTGCTTTTACATGAAAAAAATGTTGGAATAATATTGCATGACTTCTAGTAATTTGGTTTTGAAAAATGTGCTTAACAAAAATTCTTCATTAGAATGCATGAAATTTTAAAATATCTTGGTACATTCTGTTTTGTTGTTATGGTATGGGTGTAAAATTTATTTTCTTTCGAAAACTGTTAACCTGGAAAAGATTAGGATGCACGAGAAAAGTATAAAAACGAATGATAATATTTCTTTCTTCACAGAAATATCTCCAATAGATAAGTTTCACAATGTAAATGCATAGAAAAAACACTGCCAGACCATGTATAAAGATTATCTATTGCCATTACTTATGCATAGTGATCATTCATTAGGTTCATTCCACCCAAGGCTTCTGACCAGTCTAACTCTATCAACTCATCTGCATGTTACAATGACAGTTTGTTGGTGTTCTTCGTCTGATTTAGTTCGCATTCAAAGAACAAAAAATTGGATATGACCTTGAAGAAAATTATTTTTGTGATCTCTCTTCAAACTAGAGCTCAAATTATATTTTTTTCACTCTCGCATGTTGACAATGCACAGATGACAAACTAAATTCCAAGCATGAAATTCCAGGACATACTCAAAATGAAACTCAAAAATCTGATTTAAAATCATGAACATTCTTGGAATCTAGGTCTAAATTTCAGACTGTACCTTACCCTGACCAGACGAATTATAAGTTTAGCATATCGGAATGCATGATACACTTTTAACAAAAAGTAATTATGCTATTTATTTTTTTGCTCTATTTGTATCAGCCGCTGCGACGGTAAATTCCATAGCCAAGTCATCAGCACAAAATATCCCACTACCATAACTGCACAACTTAAGAGCATATTAAGTACTGGATAAATATGGGGGTATTGGCTAGGGGGAAGAGGGCCAAACATTTCCCCTAAATGAAGTACAATAAGACTAATGCTAGACAAAATAATGATACTATATAATAGTCGTCTCCAAAAAGGTTGAATACTGGCCAAATGACCAGTTTGACTGTTTACTTCCGGGAATTGCACGTTTGTTGCAAGGAGCCATGATGCTAGAACATATGATAACGTACATACAAAATATGGAATAGATAGGCCTTCTCTTTGAAGTAAAGGATACATACTAAATGCCCCAAATACCTAAAAATGAAAGAAAATTGTCGTGATTTGATATTGTCAATGACAACTATTCGTTTGCGATCAAAATCGAATATATCATTAGATAACTAGACAAGTAAAAAGAGTATATATAAGATACCAATAAACCCCGTGCAAAGTGTTAAAGTTAATACAGCAGTAGTGCCGCTTAATAAGGCCACTACAGGACTGGGCTTCTATAAATAAAAAAAAGTACAGCTAAGATAATTTGGGACCAAATAAAAGTGGACACAGTATGCATCTGGGCTTCTTAACTACGGAGTTATAAAGCGGCAACTACTATAAAATAATGTCCAACAACAATTTCTATATAAATAGAATCATTAAATAGCCCCTATATGGATAAAAGGTTCAATAAAATAACTGGAGCTATAGCTATCACGTGTGGATGGTAAGTCCAGCAAAAACAGTTAGCTATAGGTAATACAGCAGTTGTAAGTCTTCAATAATACAACACGTTTTGCCACTGAATACCGTAAACTTTGGATAGGTAAACGTTTGAAAAAGAAGGACATACATACGCATGTCCATTGGTAAGATTGTTTACCTGTGCGCATTTACGTTTCAGTATGCATGTGTCATTAACGAGGAGTAAGCTAGAAATCGATTCCAAGGATTACTACTCAAATATTTTTGACAACGCTGGTGCTGACTAGTGTACTATAACATTCAGTGACATAGTAATTGCAATCATTATCAAAGATGAATAGTCTACTAGACCAAGCAATGAACCACTAACCAAAAAAGCAATTTTACACCAAGCTCAGCGTCAGATTTTAAGAGAAATCGAATTTCGAATAAAACAAAGTAATTCGGTGGTCCCGACAGATCGGTTCTATTCAAAGTTTATGGTATGTCTATGAGGAAATTCAGCAATTACATTACCTCCAACCATGAAACGAATAAAGGGGATTCTATCCATAGCATAGACAGGGGAGCCAAGGGTAGTATTATTCCTTTTTCGTGGACCTAAAAATATAAAATATTAGTAGAAAGGTAAACAAAATTCTCCCTGAAATAAAGCACCTAAGTGCTGTATAAATACAATTGTCTAACGAACTATTGTTTCGGTTATGTTATTCAATTTCAACTAGTAAAACAGTCTCTTTAAATTATTCATCCAATAAAAATATTATTCTTAATTTGCATGACCTATTTTTATAGCATTTTTTTAATTGATATCACGGAACATATTCTGGCTCAGTAAGGAATCTTGAGCTATATGGTTTTAACTTTAATTGGCTAAAAAATGACAAGTTGAAATTATTGTAAATACCAGGTAAGTTTCAGCTCTGTAATTTAATTTTATGGTAAATGCCCTTAAAAACCAGATATATAAATTCAAGAATCCTCAAATAAAGAGAGCTGAGGTTAGATAATGTAGCCAAGAAGCCTTTTAAAAGTGCTAAAGCATTAAGCACGTAAATGCAAACTGAGATTATTCTATCCAGTTGAGCCTAAAAAATTCATGCTAATATGTAAGATTTCCCAACTTTATAGTTGTTCTGAAATTGTAGCCTCTTTTACTTTACATTCTCTATTTTGGACAAAGGTCATGAAGCAAATGTCAATTAATTTTGTCATTTCGTACACTATTTTCACTTTTTAGCGAGTACATGTATAGCTGAATTTAAAAATACCTGAAATCCAGCCAGAAAGAAGGATAAAGCGCTCACTGAACTAGCCAATAGTAATCGCCGAAAACTGTTCTCACGATCCTTTCGCATGAGTTCAACACAAGCAGGCAATAGTAAACTAAAGAAATTAAAAAAAAATGATCCCAATTATCTGAATATAAGACAACGGTATAATGCTCGAGCTATGAGAAAGACTTAACTTATGAAAGAATAGTAATTTAATGTAATTATAAATACATCCCCAGTTATTCCATCATTACCTGTATGCTATATTCGAATAGAACATCCAGTATAATTCGGATGAAATAGATGAAACTTGATTTTGTAAATAATACTATTCGTACCCATATCCATACCCCATGGGATAAAAAAAACGCACGCACTGAAAAAATGAAAAATAAATTTCAGACTCACAGCAGCGAGAGGAGGGGGGGAGGAGGGGGGGAGGAGGGGGCGAGCTATTGTTGAATATATTTGCAATAAATAACTTTAAATTTTCAAAAAAAATACTGGACGTGCGCATGCATTAGCATGCATGCGCACCTACCACTGTATGCATCATAGTATGAAGGTAGATGAAAAAAATGTAAATTATTGCAATTACCAGCATGTGAGTATGGTCGATAGAATTGGCATATTTTCTTCAGAAATCCACCGTCGAATCTTAAGCAAAACATGTAGAGTACACCATATATTTGCAACCTTCACTCAAATAAGATAGTAAAAAAAATATATATATAAATATATATGTATTGTCAACGAATATCACTATTTGCATCAAATGCTTTAACATATTAGAACAATCTTACGCATAAACATTGTATATTATACATATATATATATATATACATTTAAATTTTTTAATAAATATGATAAACCTTAAAAATAATTGGTTCATTGATCTTTAAATACAATACATATATATATAAATATACATATATTATCCTAGCTTTGACTTAAAATCGATAGCATATTCAATTTAAACCAATAAACAATAAAGTCTCGACTTTTTGTAGATATCTAGATTTTTAGACACAACAAATTTTTTGCACGTACGTGCATATTTCTTTCAAGTTTTTATCGAAATATATATATATATATTTTACCTTATCTTCAAATATTCCCCTGTGAAACGGGAACAACCTGATAAAAACCTGTCGAAGACCCCCTAAACAACCTCCTTGCTCTGAAAATAAGCAAAAGGGGGCCCATAATACCCCAAAAGTAACCAAGACGACTGAACCCAGTTTCAAAAATCTGCAAAAAAATACTTTTCCTCTGCAGGAATGTTGTTCGGATAAGCACCAATTAAGCAAATAGAAAAAAATGGCTGGAGCATAGTAGAGCGCCATGTGCTTGAAATTTAAGCTTAAAGTAAATAAAAATGCGCCCAAAAACTCTGCACAGAAAACAAATATTTCTTATACTGGTACAGACTAGTATAATATACAATCCAGTGCACTAGAACTTATTTTAATGTGCAGTTACAGAATAAGTTCTAGAACAATTATATGCTTAGGTATAATCGCATGCTTCAATCTGTAATATCACTTTGTAAAACGGAAAATAAAAGATACAACGAATTTGCTTTTAGAGAATTTCAACTTGTGACAAACCAACGAAAAAACCACAGTATCTCCAAGTTCAGGTCAGCTTCAGATTTTTGAATGAAGCTAATTCGTTTGGAAGTTCCCACAGATAGGTGATATCCGAAGTTTACTATGCATGCATATATCTGTGAACATGAACCATTTGATTTAATATTAAACCATTTACTTCTATTCTATAAGATTTAAAAATTCATTTTTTTCCTTCACAAAGGAAGAAATAAGCAAGGGTAGTTTAGAGTATCTACGGTCAGCTCAACATTCATGCAAGTTCTGTGCATTTTTTTAGGACCCAAAACTCTGAAATCCGTATTTGTTGCTCGGCTAAATATTTTATTCTAAATTTTAGCGCTAGCAATCAAAATTAAGCATTCCTGATAATGATATGCATCGCTTTACAAGAGAACACTAGCAATAGTGCTAACTATTCATCATGTATTTACGTATCAGTTGATTTTGATATTGATTAGTTGACTATACATTTATTGTATAATAACCATCATTGAAGTTCAGTTATAGAAATTGTAGGTAAAATATTATTCTGAAGCAATCTTAACTTGAAGATGTATTTTGTATGGTTCACAATGAATATTTCCCCCTCTTTCTCTCTCTTATGTGAGTGGTTCTATTCTTTAGATTCCTCATTAAGAATTTTTAACCGAGAAACTATTACATCAAATCCCAAAGTGTGCAAATTTGAGCAGTTTCATTCAAATTTGTATGTAAGTATTTCATAGCTCTGGGGCTAAAAAATTTCAAATTTACCTTTCTTATTGAAAATTGCTGATATCGCCCCCAAAGCGAGCCCAACACATGCACAGTTGTACTGATAATGTCCGTGGTCTATTAGTATCAGCGATGGAAATAATAATCCCATTGACATTGCTGCGCACATGTTAGAATAGATGTCCTTTTTTGAACTTGCCACTATAAAATGTGAAGACCAAATGACAGCAGGAAACCAGGTGATTAGATCCATGAAAAGGACAAAAAATCGCATCAAGACCATGTGTTCGGGGGATTCAAAGCCTCTACTTTCATAATATGTCATTGAATCAGGGATAATTATTTTAGAGACCAACCCACAGAGCCATGATACATAAGCAGTTAATGGAGGATAGTCCAAGCCCCAGTACGATGCATCATACCTACACTGAGAAATATTTGAATTTATTTCAAAAAGATAACAATGATACTTTGATGAACCAAAATTTGTCACTAAAAAATCTTCTACTATGTCAGCCAATTAAAAAATCTTTTCAAATTTTTCATTCGAATACAAAAGAAGATTCATTTTAAATAATTCTCAACCAATACAAATAGTATAAACTCAATGAAAGAATATTTTTTTTATCACCAAAGAATAATGAGCTTTAAGCGCGACAAAACGAGTAGTGATGAATAACATCAAACCTATTAATGGAAAAATTAAAACTTTCATCTAAATAGACCCCTCATAAAATATAGCATCAGATTACTGCAAAAAGTTATCATCTTATAAAAGTTGTTTCGCTATAGATAATGAATAAGGCATCATGATAATTAAAGAACAAAAAGAAAGCAAAAACAGAAGCGCGTGGAAATACATATTCTTGAGTGCAAAACACATTTTGCTAGATAGCTTTTATTAATGTTAAATTATTATAAAATTGAAATGTGAATTATTTTCACTCGATGGTCTTATAACGTTTCCATAGTTATATCTCCTCACCTATATGGGAACATGCTTGGTATGCAATTTGATACAGCATTGCCAAATAATAGCAGTAAGTATCGTTTGAGCATACTTTTGAATTTTTCATGTAACTTAAATGTAGTGAAGCATTTTCATTCGTGCATTTCATAATCTACTTATTTCACTTATTCATCAACTTCCTCCATTCGATCGTTCAAATTAGCTCTTATAGCCAAAGATACGAAGCATTCGCCAGAGGAATTCAGTACATTCTAAATAGAACACTAGGTTTGTATGGAATATTACATCAATCGCTCCATACTCTTCTACGCGATGTAAACCTATCATTTATCAACTGATCAATTTCTATTCTGGCAATTATTTTTTACGTGATAGGATTTTAGAGGTGAATGTCCTACCAGTACCAACGCTTTATCGGGTGATACAACGTAATTTCCATCCAGTGTCGTTGAGCCTCATAGTCACCGTAGATTGGTGGATCTCGTTGACCACTATACGGCCAAAGCGAAACGAGATGTCGCAGTACCACCAGAGCGCTGACAATGGCTGCTTGATTGAATTTCACAAGAATTGCGTTCCTACCTGTCATGATACATAAAATTGCTAATAAATTTTTACAAATGCAATTTGAGATTATCACCTCCCGAAATTAGCGCTCAGGTTCTAAGTTCGAACTATGTATGAAAAAATACAGATGCCGAAAAATTGGTCACCTCAAGTACATGCACTATGGAGCTAAAAGTTTCATAACTTACTGAACCAAAATCTAATGAACACCAGAATTATTTTTAAACACTACTGTTATAATGAAACATATAGTAATTTATTTTTAATTAAGTTGCAGACTAAGTCGAACAGGCATTTTTTTATCGATATATCGTCTAAAATTTGTTGAGTTATGCAAAACTTAGAAATGAATTGAACACGAACTGCATTGATACATATATCCATATCTAAATACAACTAAACTTATATCAACTTATAACAAGATGAAATACAACATTTTCTTAATTCAGCAAATAAATAAATTTAACATGTTCTGCTTCATTAGTACACCATAAAAGATTATCTAGAAAATAAAACAGCATGTCAGTGGGCAGAAAAAAAGAAGTATATGATAGTGCACTCTGAGAGTTGCTCAAAATTGTTATGTGCATCACTATTACTTAATTTTCAGTAGACTTGACCAATGAAAAAAGCAATTTATAAAAAATCAGAAGCTTACAAATATTTACACTTTGGAGAAAGTTAGATCATATGCAAGACCATTTTTATTTTGGCTCTTTAACAATGAATACCTTCAGACTCTGAAAATTTTTATGTAAACTATCAGCAATTATTTTTTTCTTGTAATGGAGCAAATCCAATATTCCTTTCCCAAAATTTATTGCAGAGCTTTGAATACCAGTTTTGTCAGCACAATGTGTTCTGCCGTGTCATCCAATTAGGTTTCACCATATTCTTGTATGCAATTATTTCAGGGAGTTGTGGTTGTTCAAACTAATTTGGCTTGTATACGTGCAGAACAAGTTGTAGGATGTTGACAAGATTCACTCGCATCAACACAGGCAAAGATCAATGACAAATATGTATTTGTAATATTTGTATTCTTGCATTTTCTAGTCTTAGATTATACACACCTATTATTCATTGGTCGTGACAAGTTTCAATGTTGAAGCTAGCTCATTGCTGAGTGGTAATTTGATTGGCTCTAAAAAGTTATCTAGTATTTTTATTTTAAATTGTCTTGCATGCATCGAGATATTAAGACTACTTTAGCTCTTAATAGATTAGTGTTAGAAACATGAAATACAACAAAGCACAAGAAACTGTGACAGAAATGTGTATATTTATGATGCACTAGTTATGTTGATAGAAGTGAGCTAACTCTATCAACACAACAGAATATATAACCCTACTGGCATCTGTGCAGCCAATTCACTTGGAATGTCATAAATGAAAGCTGACTGCAGCTATCAAAATAAAATTAATCCCTAAGGGAGTTAATTTCTAATAATTAGTCCTAAATTTTCAATTTTTCATGACCTTAACCTCTAACGCTCTCCTCATCTTGTTTTGTTGCACTACATAAACATTGATCTAAACAGTTCACATAGAACAAAAAAATTGGTGAACAATCAATTTTTTAAAGCCACTGTTTTTCTGTCCAAAATGTCTCATGTTACTTTCCTCAAAAATTGATTGCAGTTTAAAATGACAGTTTTCTATCATTCATGCGGTCCTATGGAAGTCAAGATCAAACGGTAGGCTGTGTTTGTTGTAAGACCAATATAGCATTACTGAGCAGGATGCTGATAACCTCATGTTTTCGGAAAGCAGCAACAATCATAATCTATTAGTTTAGCTGTGGCAAGATTTGCCAAGTGAATAATGATGCTATGGGTATATGTTAAGAATTAACACCTAAGGGAATTAATTCTATTCTGTTGCTGTAGTATAATTAGTTGATGTTTTGATTTTGGTTTCAGTTTGGTTTTAGTTCGGTTTCAGTTCAGTTTCAGTTTGGTTTCAGTTTGTTTTCAGCTTAGTTTCAATTTGTTTTCAGCTTGGTTTCAGTTTGATTTCAGTTTGATTTCAGTTTCAATTCCAAGATACTTCAGAGAACTGAACCTTGTTCTTCATGCTACTATGTTTTGTGCGTTGTGAAAGTTATCTCACTTTCAGCAACACATGTGTTAGGAATTAACTCGTTAACAGTTAATTTGTGATATAGCTGTGGAATTCTGTTTTATGGCGAGTCATTGTTTTGCATATTGGAATTCTGAGTTTATGGCAAGTCATTGCTGGATTTTGATGATGGGCTAAGTTTGAGATTTTTGTGTTGCTGTGAAGTATGTTTGTCAAGACTAACAAATTGTATCAAGTGTGAAACATAAAACCAAAACAATATAACACTGAAATACTGCACGTTCAATACTTTTCCATTAATCTTATTTCATGTGTTGACAAGAGTGAATCTCGTCAACATTTTCAACCTAAACTTGCACATACAAACCGAATTAAATCGGTATAATCACAAACCCCTGAAAGAATTGTAGACAAATAAACAGTACACGGCGAAAACATATTAGATCCTGACAATGTTTCACTTCCAGCAACACAAACTATGTTTGTGTAAATATACTTTCTGTATCTAGTTCTAAGTTCTTGTTTGTTACACATTCATAACAACATGTAGGTTAATATCAAATACTATTTCTGTTTTTATGTTATTTGCTGTGTTTGTATTTTCCTAGCAGTACAACTACAGCCTTTCTTATTTTGAGGTGTCTGTAACAGGCACACTGCAAAAATTGCCTCTTTCCAGTACAGCGAAAGTTGCCAGTTTCTGTGCCACGCTTCAGTGCAATCTTAGTATTTGAGAAAACTGTGTGCCATATGCCCAAGTACATATTGAATTCATCTCAATCATCTGGGAATCCCTTGGTAATATAGAACAACATTAAAGTCTTCAGGGCTTTGCCTGGCAATTTGGTTAAAGATGCTCTGTTCCCTTGCTGATGGATGGTGGTACATCTACATCAAATCGAGAATGGAAGGTCCAAATATTTGTATGGTAATTGGTGCAATTGCCTCATTTGAGTATTCCCAGTATTTTACCCCATTACATACTTCATTTCCATTGACGATGAAAATGGTGCAAATGATACTGCCAAGGGTTTGCCCAGGAGGCATCTCTTGTGTTGACATCGACTTTTGGACAAAGAAGAAATAGACACTGCTTGAATCCTACATTATCAGAATAATAAAATCAACAGGTCTTGGTTATCTGGCCACACTCAAAAAGTTGGATCGGTTCACATGCATGCTCTTTACTGGTCAGCTGCTATTGTGAGCAAATTCTATTTCGTGTGTCACCCTTGCCAAATCGGCATTAGTTTGAAGTTATTTTTTTAAACTATTCTGTGTTTTAGTGAGTTTATTCTTTTATTATTGCTAATAAAATTTTGAGAGCGTTCGGATTGGCCTAAATCACCGAGCAAATGCCAGCTCACTAAAATATCCGATTACGGTAATGTCCCGCTAGAATGAGGCGAAATAAGAAAGACCTAAAAAAGATGAATCAGGGCCCACCTCTCCCCGAATTTCACATTATTATTGCGCTCTTTGTAAACACTTAATATTTAATTGCTTTCTCCCACGGGAAAATTTCTTGGGCATACATATCAGGGGCAGTCCGTTTCACTAAATTTTTTCATTTCTATTCTTTGAACTAGCGAGCAATATTTGACACCACCTTGCACCTAGCCTATTTTCAATTAACATAAGCAAGTCTAGTGAACATCATCATATTTCTCCATTAAGAAATAGTGCGCATTTATCGCAATGTCAGCAAAACGGTGCTCCAAAGATCCTCAAAATGATATCTCGCTAGAATCGCATCATATTGGCGTCCCAATTGTTGACTTCTCAGGTTTATTAGAAACGAATTATACGAGAACTCGTTCGTTGGCTTTAGTATAGAACTAAATATATGAACAAGTTAATTGGCTGAAATGAATATTTAGGAGTATTTAATACGTGGGAAATTTTCTTCCGAATTTGGCATAAGCCAATTCAATTTTTTGGACTTTTTTAACGTTATCATTTTGCCCTATGATAGATACACAATGCAAACTTGTACTATAGAGAAAAGTCTTTGAAGCACTCCGAAAGCACATTTGTTTTTAGATCGGACATTTTTGTGACATTTTCGAACTTGCTTTGCGTATTTTATCAAAATTACTTCTATTGAAACCACTGGTTTCTCACTCGTAGAGTTTGGAAATGACCCGATAACTTAATATTTTTAATTACAGTTGACACGATGACTTGACATCTTTATTGTGGTTGACACGATGACTTGATAATTTTATTGTAGTTGACACGATGACTTGACGTTTTTTTATTGTAGTTGATGGACTATTGACTCTATACCCGGGCTACAAAAAAAGTTGCAAATTTAAATGTTTCCATTATTATTAAGCCGAACAAAACTATCTTTATATTTGGATAAATACTATTTTGTATTGAAAAATGTTATTGAAGTTATGACTTTCTACTATAGCCCATGATTTTTTACATTTACCGATTAACCTGTTATGCCACATTATCTTTCCAGTTTTGCTACTATTTCAGTAACATTGAAAAGCTTTCAGTTTAAGTTCTGAGTGCCAGTATTCGCATGTTTACATTTACGTAAACCACTTTCAAGTAAATTTTACAAAAAATTATTTGCTTTTTTGTAAATTACATAAGGATTGTAGAATGAAAAACATGGCCAATATTTGCAAAAATTATTTTTAGTTATTTCTTTGTTTCATTTTTATCAATTAAAAATCTATTCTTGTAAGCGAGAAAATTTCTTACTGAAGTTTTTTTATAGCGATATGATATGTGAGACTTAGCAGCATTTGCTGATTTTGTGGTTACCTCTCCATTTCTTCAACTTTGAATTTATGGAAATCGTTTAAAACTATCTGAGCAGTACACAAATATGATATGTCAAAAGGCTTAATTATTGTACGTCTTTGAATGAGCTTGTACATGTACATATGTATTTATTTGTGTTAGATGTTCATGACAAAGTTAGCGCGGGCATCAAAGACCGAATAGCGTCAGGGCGTCGTCGTATTGGGGTGAAAATAGGACAGAAACTCAGCAAAGACAAGATGCTAAGTAATGATTTTGATAAGAGGTTTGCAGCAGTTTTAGAGTTAAAATTACAAATTGTCAAGGTAAAAATTTGATGACTCATGGCATTCGTGAAATATCAAGCCATAATTGTTCCAATAAAAGCACTCAAATTTGTCATTTTTCAAAGCTGCAGGTAGCATAGCATTTAATACTGTTTACTGAATATATATTCAATAAGAAGTATTGATAATATTTTAGTCCCTAATGCTTTACAAGAAAAATATTACTTAGGGAGATATGATGAAAAAAGTATGTTGAAAAACTCTGCAGTCAGAGAATATTCGAGACTTTTAAAAAGCTGCAATACTAGCTATAGCTACACAGTTATAGGTAATGTCCTTTATTTAGCTTGCTAAGCTAAAATCAGCTAGTTGTAGAAGGTCTGGAATATTCCATATTCAGCTGATGTCATACCATTTAGCATTTTTAGTGCAGATTGAGACCTATTTTTTCTTTTGTACTGGAGGGGGGGATGTAAAAAAAGTATAATTATTTAAAATTAGAGCATTAAACCTGATTTTAAATAATGTTAATCGATTAAAGATGATTGAATTCATTAATTTACATTTTGCGCTATTTTTTATTGGAGAAATTGTTATCTTTTTTAACAGATGAATGTCTTTATTTCATTTTTTTTAAAGCCTCATCAATCAGTATAAATTATTATTGAGAAGTTTACATAACTCAGATTCTATCAAACATAAAGGGCATCTCCGAATAAATTATGTCTCGTTATAATGTATTATAAAAAATTCTTGATATAAACTTTCTATTTTATAATTCTGTCAAGACTACCATATTAGTTATTCATATCTAAATTTGTTGCATCTTATAATCTGAAGTCGAATTTGACACAGTGGAACTTTTGTATTTTTCATTATATTAACTAGGTTCGCGGCGCCATGAAAAGTTTGATGGATATAACTCGGACGCTAAGTCAAAAAACATTGGAATTAAGTAATATTTGCGGAGAAGTCGATATCAGAGACCAAGATTTTGTTACAACTCAGCTTCGATTAGACGAAGCTATGCGAGTCGCCTTAGATGATAGTATTGGCAGGGCTCTAGATAGCTTGGATGCAAAACTAGAGCCATTTAAACATTTAAACGAAAAGGTTAAAATACGGAATAATTTGAAGCTTGAACATGAGCATTACGTTAGAAAGGTACAGAAAATTTTTTGCGGTGATTTTCAATCTAGAGCATTGCACCATAATTTAATACTATTATAATCCTGATCTTAATATTTTTTATTGAGAAATCTTAGAGATAGAATACTGTGCACAGAAAAAAGAGAGTGACATCAATCATGAATTGTACGAAATTCATTGTTAATTTGGTTGCTTCAGAACTATTTTTCATTTCTTATATCTGTACTTCAATAAAGATTACTATACAAGAAACATTCAGTCAACTAGCCAGTATCAATATCAACTAATATGTAAGCATATAATAAATGGCTAGTACTTTATCTGATACCTGGTATATTAATCCTTATTCAAATTTACATATAAACTAATATATGAAACGTTTTCCGGGATTTTCACGAAAGAGGCATTTCCTGAAATAATTTCTCAGGAAATTTTTGGGTTGTGAATTCGATAAGGTCCAGCAGGGTGGTTTGATGCGTAGCCCACTACGTAACTCTTCCAGCTATTTGGACCGAGTTTCCATGGTTCTTCACCTCTAGAAAAAATCAAACACCCTGGAACTAATTGGTCTCAGGTGCTGATGTGAAGGCCCTTGCATGGACCAGCAGTGCAAATTACTTCAGCTGACAACATTTGTAAACAACATATATATGTATTTATCAAATGCTGCAAGCTGCTTAAAGCATTAAAAAAAGCTTTGCACTGTAAAACATCGTATATTCATGTGCATATACATATACTTGCTAAGTACATGCAAATTGATATGTCTATCCAGTCGAACCTATTAATCTTAGTGTTACTGCTGGACATATCAGTTGACTATAGTCATTTATATCATATCAGTTCTGTCATCCATCTAGATCACTCTATGTACTATTGTTACGCATCGATATGCTCTTAACCAATCATAATTACTCATATTCGGTCTATGGACCAATAAAAATGTCCAAATCTGGCACAACTGACAGTGCATATATTTATGTACAAGGTTCAAGACCTGCAGGCAAAAGCAGGGGTGGATCCAACAAAATTATCAAATAACAAAAAGAAAATGGCGGTTTCTCGAGAACTGCTGCATAGAGCTACAGTGCCTCTTTACAAGGCATTCAATTACTACGATGCTGTTGGAGGTAGGATAGTGACTCCTGAAATTGAAATATTTAAAGGAGCTCAAGTTGCATTCTATAGAGCAGCTCTTAATATCGTACAAAATCTTCCACTTTCTGATCCAATTCAGGTATGCATGTATACTTTACATATATACTCATATGTAAGTGCATGGTAATGGATACCTGCATTGAGTTGATATTCTGTACTCTGATATCATCGGTTACACCAAATCTATCATTTAATCGAATATTTTTCAATTAGATATAACAATATACACTGGCAAAGTGAGGTTGGTGGAGTTTAAATCTCTCAGTAATAGAATATATCATTTATTAGGCCATCAATTCATAGAATATCACCTGTAGGCCTGTACATATATTTATACCTAGAGAACTGATAAACGCATACTTTTGAACCTTTAGATTCATGTCTAGATACAGGAAAACATGCTATATAGATATATCAGAACAAATTTTTTCTATTTTCAAACTTGAAAACATCAAAGTACAGTAGCACCTAAAGAAACCATCCCATATGATTTATTATAAACTAAGCTATATTTTTGGCAATTGCTCCTGGTTTTATTTATATATGCAATATGCAGATCGCAAGTGATATTCATCAACTCGGAGTTGATAGCATGTACAAGACTATTGTCACTGGCTACGAAGGCCAAAATGATCAGTTGCAGCCACCGCCTACCACTACAACCCAGCAAGAAAGTACCATTTATTCTAGCCAAGCACTCTCCACATCTACCCCCTGGCGCCCTAATACGGGAGGAACAGGTAGAGTCCCATATCTTTTCATCCTTTTAATTAAAATTGTTTTAATCATAATTAACGGAATAAAATTAGTGCAGCTCTTGTTCATCGCGGTCTACGCCGCAAAGAATAGGTTAATATAAAAAGAATTTTTAAAACAATAAACATGTCAATATTGAAAGTGAATTCATAGTGAGCTGGTTTTTGTTGGAAGGTCACATTCTAGAATAATATCTTAAAGGTAAAAAGAGTTGAATTTTTTGTAGCCAATTCTATAGTTTTGCCAGTATTATGTCTCTAGTTTGCACCTTAAAACTTTCATCAATGAAAATGATAAATAAGTACACTACAGTGCTATTATTTTTATTAAAAGTGCATTTGATTCCATGTGATATTCATCTTTTCTTTATTTTTGCCTTTTCTGTCATTTTTTGTATAATTTTTGCCTTCATTTTGTCAGTATTTTATTACTCTTCATAAATGTTTGCCAATATTTTTATTTTAATTAGAAGCATCAAAACGGGGAGCTTGGTGGGAACAGAGTGGCAAAATTAATGAACCACCACAAGTACAAGTCAAGGTCTTATTCGAATATGCAGCTCATGATCATACAGAGATTTCGTTGGAAGTAGGAGAGATTATAAAGGCAAGAAAATGATTTATTATGCTGCCTTTGGTGTCAATATTATTTCAAGTGTAGCAAACTTCGAAAAAAGCTTAAAACTTGTAATTTGACTTGTTTTTTTAGGTTGCGGAAAAGGACGAAAGCGGGTGGTGGCTAGGAGAAAAGGGGGGTGTGAGGGGACTTTTCCCAGCCAATTATGTAGAGATAATTTAAATTTGAGGGTAACGGCGAGTAGTGAATCATAAAAAATGTAGACGATACAGCATAAAATGAAACGGTTCTCCCCGCAGGATAATCGTACTTGTTGACTAACTATTTTTGATGAACTTGAACCATTGATTCAATATGAAATTGCTTTGAAACATTTGAAAAAGTGAGAAAGGCAAGTACGTCTTTTTCCTCTGAGCCTTTTATTCATCTTGCTATTTCATTTTTATGTACTATATTTTTCACTGAAATTGTACACTTTAATGTGTAATCTCAACATTAGTGTGATTCGACAAATAATATCATTACATACAAAATCACTAGAAAATTAACAGCCTGTCTATTTTCTTGAAAGCAGATCAAAATTTAGAGTAAACTAAAGATCTCACAAATTTGTCGAAACCACCAGAATCAACGTTATATTAAATAAGAAGTTGAACTTGGACACAATGTCCCTTCCTTTTAATGAAGGAAAATTTGTTAAAATCGAATTTGTTATTTCAGAAGTTTACTTTATTTCAAATTTGGGATGTGATATTTGTTTGGCTAATAAAAATGAACAGAATAGCAGAGTCATTCACAACTATTTAATGTCTATTTGCTATTCATTTTCCTTTATTATAACAAATCACAAAGCACCGATTCCTATCATCAAGGGAATTTTCAAGCAGAAAATTTAGCCCCTCCAGCCTCCAATGTAGATTTCAGCTCGCCGGCTTGAAACAGCTCAATCATGATATCACTGCCCCCAATAAACTCCCCATTTACGTAGAGCTGGGGAATCGTTGGCCACTCAGAGTAGTCCTTAATACCCTATGCAATAACATTTTTGTTGAGAACGAATAAAAAATGTCAGATTCTTTAACTTCGACTTCTACTTTTATGAACTTTGCAAACCGAGTTATAGGCTTCTAAAAAATTCTCTTCACAAAATATAAATATACCTATGATATAAAATCACATTTTGCATCGACTCAATTTCCAAGTGCAAAGCATAATTTTAAATGCAAACTCTATCATTTCAATATTCATTCGTCGCAGAAGGTTCTTGACTCAACATAAAATGAAATTATAATAATTCAAGAGTTATTGAAGTAACGCAGCCAAAGAAAATATAAAAAATGAGCTATTCAGTATTATAAAAAGTATTTGCTATATTGCTTTTGGGTAAAAATCCTTAATAGGATAGAATGAAATTAATTCCTTATGGAATGGCTTCCATATATGATTTCCATGCAACCACCCCCCCCCCTAATTTTCAAAATAAATTTTTCGATAATGAAATATTTTTGAATCAATTGAAGCTACAGATTAAAAAATTTCAGTTATTAAACCTCTGTAATTTAATATCTGCTTTTTGCTAATACCACATGTTCATTCAGACTTGATGTGAACTAATTTCTCTCACCTCACATAGGAGCATTTAACAAAAAATTTATAATGTTAAAACCTGGGTAAAAATGCAGTTCATTTAGAGAGGTTCTACTGAAGGTTTTAATATTAAATTCAGGTAGAGAAGGTTTAAAGATGCTCTTTCAGAGTCAGGGCATATTCTAGTAAAACATAGAGAATAAGAAAATTACATACCTGTCGAATATCTGGGTCTGACAACACATCAAAGGTTTCAAATTCAACATCACAAGCACGCAAAACTTGCACCGCTGAGTTGCTAAATCCACATTGAGGAAACATTTTGTTGCCTTTCATGAAGAGTAAAACCTGCAAGGTAATTGATCCAGCTTTTTATGTTACATCATCATTCAAAATTGGGCATATTTTTTCGTCAAAATAGCTGAACATGTTTTCTTGAGATATTTGCAAACTCAATGAGGCAGATAGCAAGTAGTTCGATAGAAAGATAGAACGTGAACTAAAATCATAAGAAATCATTTGAGATTTTTTGCATGACTGTAGAACTTGGGTGATCTGCCAATCGCCAGAAAAAATCATTAAATTGATACACGAAAAAAGAAACTTCTTACTCCATCAACAAACTCTAACTCCAAGGAATCAGAAAACCAGCAACTGGGTAATTAATTAGAATTACTCAAGAAAAAAACCGACTTCTGTGGTCTCGGTCTAGTTAGAAAAAAATAAGTTATAAAGGTACAAACCTTGTTTTCTTTTACCATACTATCTATTCGTTGCTGCGCCTCAGCGGCGATCAATTCAAGTTGTTCAGCAACGTCTGGACGCAAATTTTGCCCATCTGAACCCCAAAGCGGAAAGCTTCTCTAATAAAATTTTCGACGCGGCTTAGAAACGTATAAAATGTTGTGATGTTTTCGATTATTATCAATCTCCTTACCTGCGTATTTGCACAATGTGATTTCACAGAGGTGAAGCATGAGGGACCAAAGAACGCAAAAACAACGTTCAATGAGAATAAAAGAATAAGAGATTTTACTGCCATTAGTGCTTGATAACACGATAGCAAAAAGTGTAGGAAATTGTATCTCAGTTTTAACAGCAGAGCAATTCAATGTTCAATTATTTCAAAACTATTTTACCCGTACATGGAAATATAAATCTTAACAAATCAGTTCATTTAAGTAAGAATAAAAATTATGAAAAAAACATGGACTTTTTGTCCATAGAAAAATAAAACACTTACTATACTATTGGGAGAAGACAAGAAGAATTTTTAATTATCAAATAACAGATGATTAATCCAGATGCAGGTGGTTGTTAAAAAAATTATCCCCTTTTTTAAAAATTAAGTACTTATTTTCTCACTAAATCAAATCAAAGGGTTTCTACAATAAGTTCAAGTTGGGTTAAACTGATACAAGGTTAAATGTCCATTAAAAAGTGAACCAGTAAAGAGGTGATTAAATATCTAGAAATTCAATTAAGCCATTATTCAACTCTATAAACTACACTGTGCATTCAGTAAAGATAGGTCTCAAGTACGAGATTAGATGTAGAGTTGGAAGTGATTTAAAAAGTCTCACAATAATAAATCTCAAAAGCGAAGATAGAGCATAATCTAGGATTATGTGTTGGACGTTCAACTGTATCCAGTACTAGTAGTAGCTAAGATTTTATCAACAGTTAGAGGAAACTTGAAATCAGTAACAGCATGTTTATACAGGAGAACACAGCCACAAAGGAAAACAAGAGAGAGACACAACAAAGAAGTAATATTAACGTTCAAAGGAATAATCAATCAGCTTCTGGTAGTTGCTAAATATTTGTAGTAATTATATTAGTTCAAATGATATTTCAAATAGAATTTTATGATAAGTTAACTTGCAACTACTTGATTTGTATTTGTACAATGTGCAGTTCAGTTCTAGTAGACAAGTCCGATGTAGTGTAATGTGCAATTTCTAGCATTATATTATCCAATTTAAATAGTCTCAAATTGATTTGGTACCTTCATATATTTAATTGATTATCAAATTTTAAAGAAAAAATTGATTTAGCCATGAGATTATTCAAAAACTGATTATGGTAATATTTAAATTTTTGAAAATATAACCAATTGTTTTGCTTTCATTTATTTTGTTACCTCAACAGAACCAATGATAGTAAAAAATGAAATTTTGCACAGTGGTACTAGAAAAAAGTTTTAGAGCATCATGGTTGAAATACTGTAAAAAATAAATGCTGTATCTTGCATTCAGCACAAAATTCAAGAACTTTACAAGAATAAAACATATTGGAAAGGTACAAATTTGGACATCTTTTGCTATCTTTACATAATCATATTTTATTATATTTAGTAATCTTTTTACTCATATTTAAAAATAGTAAGGCTGAACTTTAAAAATACTTGTCCAAGTTGAAGCTCTTTACATGTTTATTGGAAAATGCAAATGCAAGAAGGGGGTTCAAAATTTTTTCTATATTGCTTTTGCAAGTCATGATACAAAATCAATTTGCTGTAGACTTGAAAAATTTATTAATAGTCAAATAAAATATATGATTTCTCAGTTAGTTTCTATTATACAATGATATTTTAAAATATTTTGTACAAAAGAGGCAGTTAAGCTTTAAATGAAAGTAACATAAGAGATTTCCAAAAATCTGATGTGGCACCATTGAGTAATATCAGTGGAGTTGTTTTATATTTGCTGAATAATAAATTGCAAATTTTTCAAATTGATTTAGAAAAAAACAAATATGAAAAATAGTAGATGTACTAACCTAGGTTAAACAAAACAAAGGTACTTTTTTCTGAAGATCTTGTTAGGAATTAACCCCCTTATGGATTAATTCTATTTTTATAGCTGCGGTCAGTTTTCATTTATGACGTTCCAGGTAAATTGGCTGCACAGATTCTAGTAGGATTATATATTTTGTTGTGTTAATGAAGTTAACTCATTTCTATCAATACAATTAGTGCATGATAAATACACATATTTCTGCCACAGTTTCTTATGCTTAGTTGTGTTTAATGTTTCTGACAGATCTCTACAAATCATAAGCTTTTGCAGTATTTGGATTATTTTCTATATATTCATGATGAGTCCTCAAATTATCTGACAAAATTTAAGAAGGGGTGTGGCAGCTTACAATTTACACTTCCAAGGCAAAAGTAGTCCACTTCTAGATGACTGTGCAAGCTCATACAAAAAAATGTAGTTGAGAATACATATGTGTTATCTTATGTTACACTCAATGTATATTTTCTCAAAGTCAAGAAACTTGGAAAGAAGGGCCAAACATAAATTTACAAGGAAAAAATATTTATCTGCATTTAAGGCACAACGTTGCTTTTTATGGCAAATAGTTTTATGTAACTTATTTTAGCTAAGACTTTTGATGAATTTGGACTTAGCTGTTGAAGCACATATTACATTTTTTTTCTTTTAGTAAGTAATGTAACTACTTTTTTAAACGTATTTGTGCCAACAGCATTTAAAACATGCCTTTTTTTCATAAAAAATTTATAAAAAAATAGGAAGCAGAAAACAATTCAAAAGTTACACATTACCAAGACAGATTTCTTTCTTAAAAAACAATATTGTGCTCATCAATAAAATTTTCTCTCATGCTGCCCTCAAACTCATCTAAATTTTTGATCAATTCTTTATTAAGACCATCCTGCATATTTTTTTCATTTTTATCCTTACAGTCTTTTGAATCCAATTTTTTTTCTGCCCCAAACACTCAACATTGCTTACTTCTATTTGGTTACATGATTATAAAGGAATAAAACTATGAGCAGCAAATGTGCTTAACAATGATAAAAAAAACTAAATCTTAGATTAGTTGATATTTGAGCCATGCATCTTCACATATTTTCCAGAAAACAAAATGTTTTCTTGGCTATGATTTTGTTTTTTTCACTCAAATTTTTTGATTTTGCTTTTTTGCCTAAGCAGCATAACATCTATCTCTCTTATTTTCAGCAATAGCTGTGGAATAAAGTAATGCAACACACAAACAAACAAGACAATAAAAATAAACTAGTAAGAATTGTATAGTAATTGTATATTATATGTGTACGTGAGGGGAGCTTCTTTGAAACCAGCAATGATACTCTGCACAGTAGCAGGGTAATTGCAATGAAAACAGAGAAGAGTGAGAGATGCTTTTAATAAGTAAATGTCAAGCACGGGTTGGCCAGATATTTAATTATGGGGTTACTCCGCCAGGTGTTTGTCGGAGATGTCGGTTTGGGAAATACCGAGAAAATACTTTATGGAATAATAAAAGATGGTGTAAACGTTAAAGACGTGGGTATCGTTGGAAGGATCTTTGTTGTATGTAGGATTATAGACAAGGAGTGTATTCCTATATCGTGACAATAGCTATGTTATTACCTTTATAATTTTCAGTAGCCAGAAATTTTCTTGAGGTTGACTAAAAATATAAAATTTTAACTTGAACCCTTTTTTCATCACACAAATTTAACATACAATCAATCCCATGTGCATTTCTATTTTGTAATTGGCATTATACTACAAAAAATTCCTTCATGTGTTGTTTTTCCATTTGAAAGATTGACAAGAGTGTGAAACAGGTACTTTTGCTTGTTCCAATCTTGATAAACTGCAAACAAGGTAATTTGCTGAAACTGAAATTTCCTATGTACAAATATCAATTTGGTGTTTGCTATTTTCATGTATGCTTAAACTTTTCTATTCAACATGAAATAATTTTATTCATTTTTTCAACCTTTAGTTGAATACATTTAGCCTCAATGATAATTTTTTTTTCATTTGGAACTCTTTGAATCTCTTCAACATACAATTCAAAACAGATTAATAAATGTTTTGGTAGACCTTTATCTAACGGTATTTGGAACTTTCCAGTTTTTTGTTCTTTGAAGAGCAAATATTAAATGTAGCTCAAATAAACTCAAAATAAATTTTAAATGACTGTAATACAAAAAAATAGTCTTGATACATTTTCCACGTAAGTACTTCTTTTGTTCATTCTGTGATTCTGTTTGAAATATTCTGCTTTTTCAAAATATTTTGGTCAATGAAGATTTAATAAAATTTCTAAAATCAATTGAAAACATGTACGTTTTTTTGGTAAAATTAACCCCTCTCATGAACACTTTTTTGATGTTACTAATATGTCTCTGCTGTGTAAAGGCTCCTAATTAGAAATGGATCTTTACTATTTTGTTTAGTCTAAAAGACATGTGACCATAAAATTTTTTGAGAGTTGCTTTATTCTTTGCATTGCTTATGCTTCTTTGTTAGTTTCTGTGAAATTAGTAAAGCAACCAGCTAGAGAAAATCATGTTTTTATCATCAAACTAATGATATGATGAGTTTTGCAGTGTGTTATTGAGTATTTGTGTTGATTGTTTTCAAAATACATTTTTGTAAGATAAAAAAGTGTATGCATGAATTTAATCAAAGGTTTCATTCAGGTCCCTTGAGCATCAACAAAGTAACTTTAAAACTGCCAAGACTGCTATAGCAGAAATTGAATATAACCGTATGACAAGATTTTCAATATGACATGTGGTCGGAAGTCACTTCTGACCATGCAAGCTGTAGCTTGTAGGCTAAGATTGTAATATTGAATGTTAC
The DNA here is from genome assembly GCA_032358265.1 of Vaucheria bursata. Taxonomy (NCBI): domain Eukaryota; class Xanthophyceae; order Vaucheriales; family Vaucheriaceae; genus Vaucheria; species Vaucheria bursata. Next base: position 32,841 of record JAULBW010032814.1, read on the forward strand.
AAATGTTTTCTGGTATTTCATGTAATTCCTTGTCTCTCTTCCTTATTTCATATTTTTCTCATAACTTTTTTCATGCATAGCTTATTGGCATAATAAAAAAATGAAGTATTTTCTAATAGATAATTGTTGTCACAGTAAAGTAACAGGTAACTTTGAATCAAGTGCCTCAAAACCTATCAATACTTGTCAAGATGAAAGAAGAAATATGCAGTAATATAATAAAATACTTGTACCTATGCTAGGTAGTAAAACTGATGTACGGCAGAGGGCAGACAGCAAATACAAAAAGATTTAATAATATATAAAAGTTTTATTAAACTTAGAAATGTGAACATAAACACAAGAATGAAGAAATAAACATGTTCCCATTAGCTCCTGTACCCTCTTGAAGTGCCCTTGAAATTGGCTCTCCATTGAATCTTGCTGAATCTTGCTGCATCTTTTGCTCCACAAATAAGTGTCATATTTTCCATTGGTAAGCTTGTGACAATTCTAGAATTATTTAAGGAATTCTAAGAAATTGTCTTTGGTGGAAATAAAGCAAAGCAGAGTAATTATTAATAAGGCTGATTCAAGCAGAATTATACCTTTAATGACAACTCTGGAATAGCATCCAGTCAGTTGAAGCAGAGTTTAAAGTGGAATAAAAGACGGTGAAGAGTTTCGAGGGAGCATGATGAAAATTGAATGATTCTTTTGTTGGTTGAACTGGTTGAAGAAAATGATCCAGGAAGTTTCCAATTAACTTTAAGATGACACGTGGCAAATTATAGAGGTGTAGAGCAAAGGAGTCCATAAAGGATTGTGACAAAGGTGTTAACATAAAGGGTTTGGCATTTAAGGCACATTTTGGATAAAAGAGGCAAAAATGTAGATAAAATATAAGCAAACATAGATAAATATTAGTGAGCATAGTTGAGCAGTTATGCCATAACAGTTTAAAGAGACAGCAGGACCAGCAAGTATTCTAACAATTTTATTTTAGCATTTGTGCAAAAGTGCTGTAGATTTGCTCAAATTTTTTTACCTGAACTGTGAATATTGTATGTATAGTTTGTAAAATGTGCAATTTCATAATAGCACTACAAAAAGGTAATTACCATCTGAAATGGCTTATTTGCTACAAGAATGCCTATCATTCAAAATATGATTACCAAAATTTTTTTTCTTTTAAACTAGGAATGTTTTTCAAAGCAATTTTAATATAGATTCTAATATACAAAAGTTTCCAAAAACTCAATACTGCTTACTTTAAAAGTAATATATCTACTAGTCCATTAAAGAAGCACTGTAAATCCAGCAAAAGTCTCAACTGAATAACGAGAAATATTTTCTCTAAACATTTTAATATCTTGATTCTAGCTGCTACTTTTTTTGAGAAAATATTCATTAATATTATGAAATGCTTATTTTAAAGTGGATGTATTTCATTTTATATTGACAATAAAAAATATTGAAAATTTCCATTCTATTTTTAATACAACACCCTTAAAGAAATTTTAATTAGAAACTCTACTAAAGCTGTATACTAATAGTAGTACCAAAAAATATCATTTTAGATGAGAATATGCATGTTATAGATTGTCATAACCACTGACGCTATTTATCTATTAAGACAAAATATAACTAATCAAAAAATGGTACTCAATGAAAATAATAAGTTTTATAATAAGAAGGCAGTAAAATATATATCATTGTATGGTAGCAAAATTTATCATGGGCATCTAGTTTATGCGACTGGCAGATTATACTTTCTAAAATTGACAACACTAAGAGTGTAAAGATTTTTGATAGTTTTTAAATATCAACTACAATATAGCAATTATAGCATACCATCATCAAAACCAACAAAATATATTCAAAAACTGAAATATTTAAAGGTAAGTATATTTTAAGTTCAACATAAAAAAATAACTGCAATTTCAATAAAGTGCTGACATACTGCCAGGAATGTAAAATACATTATGAACACAAGGAATTGTGACAGAATACAAATATTATTAAATCCTAAACTGTGTTGATAGAAGTGAGATAACTTCATCAACACAACAAAATATCACTTACTGAAACTTGTTCTCATAGATTAAACTAAAACTCCAACATGGTATCAGAAGAAATGTACCGCAGCTACAAAATAGAATTATCTCCCTTAGGGGTTAATTCCTGACACATACTTTCTAATTTACTAGCTGTACAAAAAGCTTAAAGTGCAATTTTAGAAAAAATAGGTCACTATGATCCATCATATCAGTCTACAGTTGTTCCTTGAAAACTTTAAAAGCTTAATTTTTTGCATAGGACAACTATTTGAGCACTTATTTCATTTCAATGGTTTTTTTGAAAGTACTAAATTTGTTTTTGACAAATTGTTTGTTTTGATAAGAATATTATGTTTATCAATTTATATAACTGAAATTTGATTCCTTCCTCATTGACTGTAATGAAAATAATACAGTGGCCATGACATTAGAATATGAAAGCAAGTAAATCTATTGAGTGGTTTTTCAGTTGCTGTTTAGGTAGACAGTGAAATAAATATCCATTGATTTTTGAGGTTGTGCAACCAAATATGGATAACAAACTATTGTGATATAAGGCAAGATAGGCAAGCAACACAAGAGTAGTAGTTCAAATATGCATTAGTATCTTGACTTGCAATGTAGGAAGTGATTATACTTCTCCAATGTAACTACTTAATTCAAAATATTATGTGACTGGACACTTTAAACAATATTCCTGAGATAAATACCCACAGCTATAAGTAGAAAAAGCATTAACCTGTAATACGGGTTAATTCCTAACACAAGCTTAATTTTAGAATTTAAAATAGACTTTATTCTGAAACTTTGTACAACACGTTATCAGTAATGTACATATATGTGCAAAAACTGGAGCACTCATCTTGATAATTTATCATGAGAAATGCAGTCTTCATAGAATACTGTTGCCTATGAATCTGCAGTGCATGAAATTGAAAGCATACATACTAAAGTTGGGCAAAAGATTGCAAGAAAGAGTTATACTATTTAGGATACTATTTGGTGCTGCTTGCCTTGACTTAACCACATCATAGTATCACATGAGTTGAAAAGTGTTTTATAATGTATAAATTTTTTGCAGGTATATTTGCAATACTCAAATCAAAGGCTGTAGTTAACATAACTTGCACATCAGCCCTGAACAAATTCAGTACAATGCATCAAGATCATGAGATAGTCAAATGACTACTATAGCACCATGCTTTACATTAGAATTCCCAATCAAACATTCTCTTTAAACATAACTGTTGGCCTGACAGAAAACATAATTCAAAATTTATACATATTCATTATGAATATCTCAGTAAGTGTACTGCAAGGTATATACCGTAAGGTATGAACTGCAAGGTATGAAGCGCAAAGAACCAGTCCAAATACAAAATGTGCAACTTCAAATTGTAAAAATCATTTTCAATCAGTGTAAAATTGCAAAACAGTATTTTTGATGTATTACTATATTTTTTTCTCGAAAATAAATGATCTTAAAATGATTGTGCACAAATTTAAATATTACAGTTTCACTGAAATGATTTTGTTATGGTTAACCACTTTATGAAGCTATATTTTTTTAAACTGATATTCTATTTATGTGTATTTAGAGAAAATATTATAACATATTTAAGTTGAGAAGTATAAACAAAAAAATATTCATGCCAATTGATGGATAATTAAGTTTCATATCCTCTTAGCATAACCATATTCAGATGATCTGTAAAACAACGTACTCACACATCTTGATTTCTACATTATCTCACTATAACCCATAAGTGCAGGCATCAATAAATTAATTGCTTACTAATTTTCCACAAGATTTGTTTAGTGTCTGCATCCATAAATCAAACACTAAGATTCATAACTCCCCTGCCCCCAATCATGATACAAGACAATATAATTTCTTCAATCAACTCTAAACAGAGATTTCTTTCACTGAACATGATGTGGGAATTAAATTTAATTGGTATGTGCTGCTATTTTATTGCACAAATTTTCAATATTTTGAGCTTAGAGTAAATCTTCACTGATGTACATATTCTGTTAAAAGTAATAAATTAATTTTTATAACTGAGTAAATCATCATCTATGAGATATCCAGTTTTTTTTGTACAACTACTTTGCAGAATAAGTATGAAACATTTACAGCTTAAGTGTACAGTTTTTCTAAGTTGGTCATAGAATTTGCTGCAACTCTATTGTATTTTGCACAAATACTCATTTAATAATTATTTGGTAAGTTAAGAGATGTGGTAATTTTGAAAGAATGCAAAAAATTTAGCTGATCATCAATGGCATTTCCAGTGTTTATGATTTACTAAATGGTATAAATTTTATAGTCATTTAGCCATTATTTATCTTCAAAATATTTATAAAAGCAATCATCGGATGAAATTTTTGAATTTGTAAAAAGAACTATTATGTATAAAAAATGAAGAAAAAATACCTTCTTTGTTATAAAACTTTTTTGCGAATGCACCTACTTCCTAAAATTGTTTGAATGGGGTCATACTGCAGCAACTTACTGATTAAAAGAGCATGCAAAACAAAGCATACTTATTATTCAAAATCTCAGAGTAGTGAATATAAACTGGGACCCTGAGCAGACTGTAATTCCTATAGAAAATATACTTCTCCCTTAAACACATTTATGTTCAAGTAAAAGCTGTATTTGTGCATGTCATTCAGACTTGCAGCTATTAGTATCTTTAAATGTTTCCATGAAGCAGTTCTTTTAACACCTTTCCATGTAGCCTTATCAATCTAATGTGATGTAGTATTATTAGGAGCCTTCAAGCCACAACTCTGCAAAGTAACATCATTACCAAATCAATCTATGCAGCAATATCCTAGAAAAGTGGTTGCATGGAAACCAATGAGTTTTCTGCAGCAAGATTTATTTTATGATTTGGAAATGCTAGCATTTATCAGAATCGCTGCGTAGAATTTTTACATATCTGACAAAAATGTGCAATGAAGATGATGTCCTGACTGATTCAATTGATGGCGACTCAATTTCAGGAATCAATGATTGATACATGCTGAGAGCACGTAAATATTTACAATTTTGTAGCCAATAAAAATTGACAAAAGCTCTATGCAGATTCTAGTATTTGCTGCTGCATTTTCAACATGAAGCGGTTCTAGGGATTAAAAAAACTTGAGCACTAAAAAATTGTGGTTGCGTACGATATTACCTGCATTTAACTGGATTAAGTTTTCTTTTATCGTATTTGCTCATTTAAACGAACTTAAATTTATCTAGACGTTGTCAATGAGCGTTATGCATTAAACCCAGTTGTAGGCAAACGGCAAAAGACAAAGTTGCCATCTCTGATTGAGCTAATTGCAAAACAAATCGTTCCACATTCAGCTATACGATAAAATGGAAGATCCTATTAGTACGATGTGAGATTTATCACCTTACCTGTCTTCATTCAGCATGCTTCTAATCATTTTTAGCTTGCGTTTATTCGCAGTCCAGACACAATCACTGGACCGCTCTATGATAATCCAGAAGATACAAGCGGTATAACTCAGACCCTAATCCAGAATCGATACTGTTTTTGGTATAAGCAGAAGGGAAATAAGCAGTTAACCAATGAAAATTATGAGAGTTCCATTAAGCAGCTTGCTAGTTTTCAGACAGTAGAGCACTTTTGGAGGATCTATAATCATCTGCAGCGTGCTGATAAAGTTCCAACTGGAACGGTGAGCAGATGATTGTTTCAATTATTTATAATTGTAGCATTTTTTTATAAGTAGTTCGTTGTGTCGTCTAAGCTATATGCTGGTCTTTTCAGCGATTGTTTTAAATTGCCAAGTATTAGTTTACGTACATAATTTCATAATGTGCAGTCTAAAATTGATTTTCATGATACAATGGTTAGAGTATCATCTGGGACACTAAATTCACCAGTAATAGAGTAGAATAATCTGACATTAAAGAAGGAGGAGGACTTATCATTGATAAATCATAAGTATAATGTTTTACTTCTGATTTTTCATGTTTAACAGTTGCATAAAATAGAATTTTTTCTGGACATACCGAAAATCCTTTCATGTTCAACTTTTATTCTCTTTTTTTACAAAAGGGTACACAAATTGAAGCTGCATGTAACGGAGAAGTTAATCCTCATGATTCGCATTTTTATATTTTAAATTATGTTACAATGTTAACAGGGCCTGACTTGAGTTTATTATAGACAATTTCAGTTTGATGACCATTTCTAATTTAATTTAAACTCATAACTTACTGATTTTTTCTGAAATGACTCATAATGTTTGTTTAAATTCATAACAGAACATAAATAAATGTGCTTACTTTCTGTCATTATCTAAAGTATAAGAGTTTAAGCATTTGTTTAGATATTTTTAGAATTCAGATTGCAGGTCAATTTGACTAATGCTCTCTAGTATTAAACTAACGGGTGGTCAGTACAAGCATTCCGGATTAGGAATTATCCCTGCTTACAAATTTAAAAGTATTAATTCGTACTTTAAGTATTTGTCTATTTCGCAAGTAAAGCACTTTATAGGTGCTCCATTTCCTTTTAGCTAGCTTATATGAAATTCTTTCACTCAAAATTTAGTCAAATGGGTTAGCAAAAGGTTTGACGAGTATTTAATTTTCAATGTTTTTCTCCAATACATATCATACGATTGCTTATCAGTATTACTTGAAGATAATTTTAAATGTTAGAGTTTGGTTCTTTTTGAAATTATAGCATATTTTACTAAATTATTTTAAACCTTATGTTTACCTTTCAGATATTATTATGAAATGATACCATTCATAAAATTTAATTGAGTAGTAAAATTACAATCGAGTGAGCCCGAAGAAGCAGTGCATGCATCACAGGTTGGATTCACTGAGGGTGTTAAAAATCAGAAACAAAACTGGCCTTTTCGATAGTAAAATAGGCAAAAATGATTCTCTCGGAACTGAACTGACAAGTTAAATTGTTTCGGCGATGCAATTTTAAATTAATTTCTTTCCTTTTCTTTTCAATATTGTATCAATTGAAAATGAACATTTTAGACTTTGCCTTTTTCTAACACCTGCTAAAGAGTCTTATATAAGATCGACTTGAAATTTCCATTTAGGATTTTCTCCTATTTAAAGAGGGTATCAAGCCAGCTTGGGAAGACGACCATAATATGCGTGGTGGGCTTTGGATGATGCGACTTAAAAAAGGGCTTGCTAGCAGGTGAAATAGCTTTGCAACAATTTTGCACGTGTTGAAAAATTTTCATAATATTTATTCTGGTTTGAAGATTTTGAGCCATTTTTGAATTAGAAAATTAGAAAAAAAATCACTTAACTTCATATCAATTTTTTCTCAAAATCACTAAAACAGGTTTGTTTTTTGCTTTCCATTTTGACTGACTCTTATTCAGTTCTTCTAGAACAATTTTTTAAAGTGTTATTCTTGGCTGAAAATGCAACTTAAGCACAGACTGCCAAGTCTGTATACTCTCCTAGGTAGTGCAACAAATTGATTTGATACAGTTTTAAAATTTTGATGTCCATAAAAGCATTATTTTTCTCATTTAACCTTTTTTAAATACTTTATTGCAGGTATTGGGAAGAGTTAGTCCTTGCTATTATTGGAGAGCAATTTGATGTTGGAAATGAGGTAAGACGACTAAATTCGAATGAAAGTAGAGAAATTTGTTAAAAGTCCAATGAAGCTTTACTCTCATGTCTTGCTTCTGTTATGACAATTCAGAAAGAATATCAAAAGAATGTAAGTGAGGAAGATTCTGTTATGAGCTCGGTAGTATTGCTTAAGAAGATATAAATCTATATTTGTAATGCCAATTCACCGAATTGTACATAATACTTTAGTTTGTTGAGTTCACAGTTCAGTTGATACAATTTTAAATGTACAGTTTACAGTCCAATAGTCAGTTCGACTTGTCTAGGTTACTGGTTCAATGTACAGGTTGACTAGTCCAATGAATCTTAAAGTATTTCAGTAAATGTAATTTATGTGACCTAAAAGCTGCCTTTTCATATGTTAGCGACAATGGTGTAATTGATTTATGAATCATTTTTTTGCGCTTATTAAGGAGACACGGTAGTGATTTAGAAAAAAAATACTCTTAGGGATCTTATTCAGTTAACTGATTTAATATGCAGGTTGACTTGTCCAGTTCACAATTCAAATGTATTTGAAATGTTGAGTCAGTCTATGACACGATAATGCTATGAAAATATATGTGGATCTAAAGAAATACAAAGTCCTTTAAAGTATATTAACATCAATCTACAATAATAGCTTCTCTTAAAGTACCACTAAATTGGAATTATATAACTATTGCCGTCAATTTTAAGGTGTTGTTTGTTAATCGATGCAAGAAAAATTGCTTTAGTCGAGTTGGGATTAGAGGGGTAATATTTTTATTAAAAAATATGAGAACTGAATAGATGATTTTTTAGTATGTCATTTGTAGATATGCGGCGCCGTGGTAAGTGTTCGCTATAGCGAAGATGTTATTTACTTATGGAATCGAAATGCAGACAACAGAGAGGCAGCAGATAAAATTCGTGATTCTATAAGACATATTCTGAAGTTACCACACTTCATACAGTTAGAGTACAGGTAAATTTTATAATTCATTGGTAATATGGAAAAATGAACAATTTTACCATAGATTTCAGGAGCTATTATGCGGCAATGTCGACTTTCTTTGAATATATCTACTAGGCGTTTTATTTGAATTGCTTGAAACTGGCTGATATATCCAACGATAGTAGCATACAAAGAAAACAATATTAAAATTAGACGTTGCATTAGATAGAACAACTTGATTTGTATTTGTAGGTCCTATTACATTCAAAATAGCCTAGATGATAAGACCCTCATGTTCTGTTCGAATCGATCTCTTCAAGGTGCACTATTCGAATGTAACAATTCCAAATGTCAATTTTTTTTAAACAAACCGAATAATTCATATTCGATCGTCACGTTGTTACAGCCAGAATATTCAAGCGTTTTTTACTTTATAATACAATGTTATTTTGAAACAGTTACAAGTGGTCTATTGGTAGGAATATAACAGCATGGTGATATAATCAAATTTAAATAATGATCTAATCGGATATTAAAGTTCCTGTTGTTCTAATCGAATAAAAAACATGTTTCATATTCTGGGGAAAAAACCAGCCCTGGAACTAAGCTTTCAGTATTTGTTTAATTGTTATCGACTATGATGGACAAGAGAAATTCCTCTAGTCGAATCAGGACTCGGCGAGCAGGGCGTTATCAGTAACAAGATATGTTTTTCATTTGTCGAGTATAAAAAAATTTCGTACATGAGAAATTCATTAGTGAATTTCATCTAACAGCTCAATCGTTTTGAGCATGATTTTGCTTACATTGATGAAAGAATATAAAAATTGAGAGGTAAATCTTTAATGCGAAACAATAGACTTAATGTTCATACACTGTGTTGATATTCCATAAATCGATAGTCTGCTAAGTAAAATTATATGCTATTATTTGATACCTTTGACATTCCACCACAGCTCTGTTTGCTGGTATCTCGAATCCGATATATTTAATTTACTGCTAATTTTCGGTTTAATCGACGTTATCAGTCCATGACCATGACAATTACATAAAAAGTTAAATCTAGTACTAATTTGTATTCATATCATTAGGCGACACCAGGATAGTATGAGCGGTATCGTGCCATCCAGCACCCCGCATTCTAGCTCGGTTGTGACTTCGACCCCTCAGCATCGGGGGGGAGCTGGAAATTGGGCCCGTGGGGCGGGTAGTTCAAGCTCTACAAGGTGCATTTTTACTAAAGTAGCTTGATATCGATAAACCAAAATGATAATTATAAGACGATTTCATGAATTTCGTGTAATTCATATGTAGCGGATTGCATTTGCCCTGAGTACCTCATACCTGTTTGATATGTATCGGCTTGAAGTATATCTACTTTCAATTTACTTAGTGGATGAAGAAAAATAAATAATTCATTTTTTGCCACCCATAAGATTTAATAAACTTGCTAGGATTTAAAATTCTTGGAAGATCATGTCGAACGTAGTGAATGATGTGCATTTGAATACTATAGAGATTCTAGATATGCTCTCTTGAATTTCATTATAAATATGTATACTTCTAGTTCCAACCAGTGTAATTGTAAAATTGTCTATGGGAAAAAAACAATTTTTAATGCTAGGTAAGAGATGCATCTCATATATATATATGATATAGGACAAGAGGGTGAGTTTTTTCAATATTCTTCTTCTACGTTACTTTGTTCATGTGCATATGTATGTATGAATTTCACAGGAGATTTGCGGGAAGAGAAGAATCGGATGGTGGTCTTAGCGTTGTATTCGGCAAGGAAAAGACAGAAGCACCAGCATCGGAACAAAGTAATTTAGTAATATTTCCTAGTTTACTTCAATTTAATTTACTTTTTCAGAATAAATATTGGAAATGTTTCATTTGTTTATGGCCAGCTCGAAAGTCTTCCACTATATATAACTCCACGGTGTCGTGTTATAGAGGAAACTCCTGAGTAAATTCGAACAGTGCATTATGTTGGTTCTCTGTAACAAATATCAACTTTGAAATGTAACATACGAAGAAATGCAAAATACTGATTTTTATATTTAAGCTCGCCGAGTGTTGTATGGGAATAGCACATCACTTTTTATACAAAAGAAGTTCAGCTATAATCATTAGGTATTATATTTGGACAAAGTTATAATATTTGAATGTACCAGTCACCATAAAATTCAAAACCATTCAAACTAAACTCCTTGATTTATATTAGGTGGAAGATGAGATAGTCTACTTGACAGTTGTGTAGATGCTATTTATATCTTTTGAATTTGAATCAGTATATTTACTGTAGCAAAGCAGCAGTTCTAAAAACACCACCAATGTCAATGCTCATGTTTTTGTATTCTGGCTCAGCGCATCAATAAGATTGTCCAATTCAATTCCAAATTTTTCTTAGCCAATGATTCACTGGTTCTATATGTAATGTTTAATTGTGCAACTGTGTTGCAGTTATATTTTAGCTCAACCCCAGTATACCATAATATCATCCCATTTCGACTTGTTTAAAATTCAGTATACACTGTCACAAATGTTTTTCTACATGAATTTTTCACAGAGGACAGGTCGAATTTCCGTGGAGCATGGGATAGACGTACTGATTATGACAAAGAAAAAGATTTGCAACGGTGGGGGGCACTTCGGCGGGGCACAAACTCAACCGAAACCACCACAGATACCCCCCGAGGAGGTGGGTACCAGCCCCATCACCACTACGCTGCTACAGGAGCAGCTGTGGGTAGTACCCCCCAAAACCAAGGGGGTTTCCCAACACGAGAACATGGGGTCGAGCGAGATTGGTCTAAGCTTCGGTCGGGTAGCATTACAGAGCTGAAGAAAGGGCCAACTGAAGATTCTACTGAGAAAAAGGAAAATGCGCCTACCAGTGGATCTGGTGGTATGGATGGGGATGATGGAGGGGGGGAATGGAAGGAAAGTGGTAGAAAATGGGCATCTCGAACCACTTCGGGGGGGTCCCAAGATAAACCGAGTTCATGGAAATGAGATAAAGTACGTGGATGAAGGTGGTTACTTCGGAAAATACATAATACAATCATGTTATACATTATAAAGTATTTTGGCAAAAAAAATTTGTACCATCTGCATACTATTTTCTTTCTATTTTGGTTGTATTAACTTTATCCCCTTTCTGCTACTACTAAAGTTTTTAACTAATAGGGTGTCAATTATGTTTAAAGCGAAAATTGAGGAATTTTTCAAGTTATCTTTAGTGTCCACAGAAATGTGCGTAAAATGAACAGTCACGCTTATAGAAATAACCATCTAATTCTGTTTCATTCAAATACATGAACAATATATATAATTTAACTTTGTCCAGAGAATCAATCTTTAGCTACTATTATGCAGTAACATCATACAAATGATTGCATGTAACACCGTGTTAATGAATTTTTATGCTGCACATCATCATTCTAGCACCTAGAAAATGTACTGGAAGGCAAGTCATATATATTCTTCATAGTATTTCATTATAAAATAATTCTTAATAAAAAGTTTATATCAGCAAATAAAAATTGGTTAAATTTGCTTACTAATGGATAAAAATGTATACAATGAGCCTATAGCAAAACATCCTTAGATGAGGTATGTGAGTTTTTAGTCGATTAATTGTTTAAATGATGCGATATTATATTCAGTGTATTACATTCCAGCAAATTCATCTTGATTTATTCACTAAGATTTTTTCAGCTGCTGACTTTTGGTGAGACTTACAAAAAAACTGTTTATTTTATTAGATATAAAAATTAATTAAAAACTCGATTAAACTTAATATGAAATACAACAAAATAAGGCTGTTGAATATGAGAATTACTAATATGAATAATCCTTAAAGCTATTCAAATATGTTTTACAGTGACTGCAATCGTGGCTAAATAATTTCATGAATTTGCATTAAACTTTTTTCTAAATTTTTTTTGTATAATAATGTTGAAAATTTTCTCTTCTATTAAAGTTAATGATCGTCAAGCTGATTCTGCAAGTTCAAAAATAAAAAAATCACTGTTTTCTTCCAAATTGCTAGATTTGTCCGTTTATGTATTTCAAATTTTAAAAAGTTGCTACAAATAAAATTCTTTTGAATTTACACAAATTTTTTTGGGATAAGATGGTAGCCACTGTACAGTGTATGCACGTAATGTCAAAAAACAGAAAAATAATTGAAAATAAATTAATTTACTACTTGTATCAACTCTATAGTATCTATGCCTTGAATAAAAGTGGCAAATCAGAACCGATTACTTGGAGCCAAATATTAGCACATGGCACAAAATAAACCCCCCCTTTAAAGTTCTCAATTCCCATTGGACAATCTCGAAAGGCTTCCAAAGGTTGAAGGGACATTGCGCACAAATCCGATTTTTGAAATTTCGAACGCCGTGACTGTATGCAATTAATACTGAGAGGAGAAAATTCAAGTATATTTTGAAAGTCTTCTTTCTCTAAAATTCCAGTAAAACAGTGCCATTTTTCATCTAGAATTTTCCCTGCACAAGACTCAAACCCAAGGTCTATCAGAGTCGATTGCCATAACCAACAAGACTGGACCATCAAAATTATCGATTTGAGATAATTTTGAATTTGAGGAATTTTTTTCAGTTCTGAAGTGAGCCCCTTTTTTATCCCCGCTTCGATTAAAACCGTAGCTAACTGGATATTTCTAATCGTGAATTCAAATATTTTTTCCCAATTTCGAAGCACATTTTGTGAAATACGTGGGGCAAACACAGCCCTGAAATTGCCATTTTCCCCTGAATAGAGTTCTGTATGAATAAATCCTACTATAAGAAAGAATTACATTAAGGCCAGGATACAGAAAATTATTATCGACTTTCAAGAAAAAAACGTGGTATTCGAATTCTTAATGGCATTATCTGAAATTGGGGGAATCTTACTGTAAAATTTTTCCATATTTCAACCTTCCCCCCATTTATAACCCCATGGTGTTGTAAACCAATTTGTACCACTAGAGAGAGTTGAATTCGAAGAATAGCCTGATGATTAAATTGGATTAAAACGATATAACTATAAAACTACTATATGAACAATGGAAAAATTAGGTTTTCCATTTAATATGATTTATGATGATTATAAATGAATTAAATGGTTGTTTTGGACAACACATTACAAATAAATAATGTAACGAAAATAACCAATGACTGCAACTTATCACGAATAATTTAAAAGAAAAAAATGCGCTTCAATTTCTTCTTGAATAATAAGGAAGTATTTTTGGCATTTATTTTCGATAGCACTACTAAATAATGGCAACGAAAATTTTAGAGTGAAAATATTCCTGATTTAGTTTTGAACTATGAATTCACGATAAACATGCCAAGAGGACATACAAAAAGTAAGAACACGAGATTGTTCAATTGGTTTAGCCAATCGTCATTGCTGCTTTGAAGTTACCACATATATATATACATATATACTTCCCGAGGTCAATTTTTTCCTGCTGACTTTAAAAAGGATGTAATAAATCAATAATTTATTTTGAAGATAACCCCTGATTTGAAATCTATGAAATTTATAGCGGTAAAAAGAAACAATGAAAAGAGGAACAATATTTACTCCATATTCTAATTATTGATTGGCCCTCATTTTAAGAAGAATTTTTGTCAAAAAATAGGTAAGCAATAAAAAATATGTACCAATCATTACATAAAAGCAACGTGAAGTAAAAATCTATCTAACCTGAAATCTTTGGGAATCTCATCTCATCATCTCCACGTGTATTTGCAGATTCACTCGTTGTACAACTATGTTGCCTGGTTCTGATTGGACACGCAAAGCCCGCATTAATGCAAAAAGGATGACTTATTTCATCTTCATTTGAATGTAAAATTTGATCAAAAACAGAGCTTTTGTATGAAGCAGCCCTATAGTCCTTACTACTTTCACAAGCGGAAAAAGTCAAACTTGAAGATATATCTTGAGAAAGTTCAAGCAAATTTGATCCTTTTTCAACCTTTATCGATGTGGAATTTTCTGAATGATTCGAACGCAAGTCTATAGACATGACAAGATCAAAAATCGATGACGGATCGACCGAATTTCTAGGAAAATTTATGCATTCTTTTGAGGGTGACAGTATTTGCGGTGAATGCAAAAAATCATTGCATTTGTGAATTTCAGAGAAGGATATATTAACAGGATTGAAGTTCATATGTGAAGGTTTCATGTCAATTTCTGTTGATTTCTGTTGTCCTTGAGGAGAGTATTGATGCAATTGCATATCTGAATCAAATTCTAGAAGCCCAGCATCCTTTGTAAAGTCAAGACAATTAAGAGAATTTTTTTGATCTCCAAAATCCAATATTGACGAACTTAAATCAATGGAGGGAAAATTCCCTGATGATGTCAAAGTAGTTTCGGTACTTGGAAAAAGCATGAAGTTATCTGAAAGTAAAGTAGGATTAGCAGATTTGGAATTTTGTATATCAGTGGAAGTTTTTATTGTCTCTTCGTTAGAGACAAACTCTCCCCAGTCATTCTCAATTGCGTCCCAAATAATACTTGTTTGGTCTTCTATAGAATTCGAAATAGCTGGTATGGTTGAGCAACAGGGAAAATCAATAGCTGAAAAGTCAAGTAAGTCATTTGGATTGCGTTCATGTGAAGGCACATATGTTGATATGTTAGTTTGAAGACACGAATAAGTTGGATTTCCTCGGGATTTCTCCAAGTGGCCTGGGATCATTCCATTTTCGACTTTCTCAGAACTTCTGAGTTCGGCAAACGGGTCGTCTTCAGTGTAGTTAGTAAATCCTAATGTTGATAAATTCGATTTTGCTGCTTCAAAACTACCCCAGCAATCTTCGTCAGAATTATGCATAAGTGAGGAGGTGCTGTCGAGAATTTCTGGCAAAGCATTTGCATTATGTGTCAGTCCAACTTCTTCTGGATGAGGAAAATGTATATCTATCATATTCCTATCTAAAATGTCATCATTCTTCGGCGAGAATGAAATAAAAGGTGGTGGTACGTATTGATCCCAGGTAGAATACAAATTATCTATTGAAATACAATCATGGTCATTTTTGTTTTGAGCAAGAGCAATTAATCTCATCGCACCGAAGAATGCAGGTTTATCGAGGGATCCATCGAGGAACGGGTCACACATAGACCATATCAGTCTCAAAGTCGGACGAGGTAAGCCACTCGTACTAAAAAACTCAACCGCAGCTTTTCCTGACACAGTTCCTGGAATTCCACTTCTGGAAGAAGCGACACAAAACAGATTATCGTAAAGTTCAGCCTGCTCCTTGCATGGTTTCCACGTCGCCTTGATTTTTTTGTCTGATTGAAATATTCCATTGTGTGCATGTAGCTGGGGATGTATTTGGAATTCCATTAGTTCCGATCACTGCTTTCAGTAAAATATCATATAACTTTCTAATGCAGAGCACTTCAACCTTGCGTCAACATTTAGAAGTTAAGTAATGGCTATATTGCTATCCCCGACATTGAACAACAGCTATTAAAACTGATTCCCGTAAACGAATATGTATGCTCTAAACTGAAGTTAGTCACGAGGTGATTTGAATATCACTAATATTAAACATCAACATTTCAGTACCAACAAAAAATCAATTTTTAAGGAATGCATTAGTACCAAACAAAAATTATTAAAACTTGAAAAGCAAAATATAGAACTGATCTTACCTCTGGATAAGGCTAAGTGTGTCGGCAAAATGACCATCCAAGCCTACGTTGTATTCTTCTCCTTAGCTATTTTCGCATTCTTGACTCCTTCGCTATCACATATATTGCATAGTACCATACCATTGCAAATCAAACCTCGTAGAAGGTTAGAAAATTTATCACATCCAATATGCTGTTTTAAGCTGACTGCGACCCCGTGCTTTGCGTTTGACCTCAAAAAATGGATCCCATGGCCCGTCTTTCAAGCTTTCTATACCCGATCCCAGGTTAACAAGCGCTATTCATTATCTCACTTAAAATATTCTAGCTAGCCATTTAAATCGCAAAATCACCTTTGTTTGACTTTAAATCAATGAATTCTTTACTCATGCTGCAGAAAACTCAAGAAAGATGTCTTATTTATTTGGTGAAATTTCCCTAAAAATCAACGTTGCCCTTTATTGCGTAGCTGCGTTTTCCTCGAGCAACGTTTGTTGCCCAGGGAGTTTTTTTGTCTACACTTGGAGATATAATTAGCCAGGAAATCTCTCGGAGCACAGAATATTCTAGTCCAGAAACCTATCATAAAAGCCGATATAACTTGAAGCGATTAGGTATTGCGGCTGTGGCTGGATTTGTTTTTGATGGTTTTGTGATTCCAACATGGTACAGTATTCTTAATACCATAGTGCCTGCCCATACGCAGCTTCGAAGCCTCATCATGACTCTTCTCGATATTTGCATTCTAAGTACATGTGGGAATACGTGAGTCATTTATTTAATATTATACATTGAACAAGATCTATCATTTGTTTCCGTTCTTTAAAGTTTTTGTCTTATTTTTGCACCTTACTATTCTTTATGAATAAATTGTAGGCTATTAAAGTTTGAATTTTTTGCTAACATTCCATAAAATATTCTGCAAGAAAATTTTTTACATCCATCTGATGCAGTTAATTTTTACCATTAAATAAGATTTTCCTGATGATTGTTTTCTAAATCAAACCCTTTTTCTGGCCAACCAGGGCAAGTTTAATGCTAAGAAATTCTTTGCTGAACGGATCTCTGGTTAAGGCATGGAAAGAAACGAAAGCACAGCTTCTCGTTGTTATCATGGTCGATTTAAAAATATTTCCTGCTTATGACCTGCTCTTGTTTCAATTTGTACCAAAAAAATTTCAAGCACTTTGTACAGCATTTGTTTGCTGTCTATGGAACTGCTACTTAAGCACTGTGACAGCAGCCATAAGGACAAAACGCATGCAAAAACATCGATTAGATAATACAATAAACATTTGATTCTCTCATATTTCTACATCTTGTTGTCATTGCTTTTATCCTGTCTCTACTGGCCATGTGCATATTTTGAAAATTATTGTTTATTTTTTAAAAAATGTTAAAATTCAATTATTTTTTATAATACAATATACATACTCGATTTAAATTTAAGCCATTCAGGATATGGAGGCTTCACAGCGGTTTTTCTTGTATATTCATAAAATTTGAATGCGGTGCAGCAGTATAAATAATAAATTGATGCATTTTTCATGATTTTATTGCATTAAAAGAAAGCGATAACGAAATTTGAAATCATTTTGGTTCGAATAAATTTTTTTGAAAGTATATCCCGGGCGAGTTTCGATCTCGCGACCTCGTGCGTGTAAAGCACGCGCTCTCCCAACTGAGCCACCGAGACATGCTAAAAATGTAATTTATTTAATAAGTATATAAATTATATATATTATTGTAAATTTAGGGAATTACATAGCATGTCGTAAAATTCATTAAGAAACTGCTGGTTCCGTGACTCACTTTGACATTTTATTTTCATACACGCTAAAAACATATCAGCAATACGTACAAGTGTATTATGAGTATTTCAAATTTCAGCACTATGTACTTCCAACTCTGGTTTATATAAATAAAACCTTATATATTCCTAGTCGCACAATATAAAATTTTGTACAGTATCAGCAGCGCAGCATCCATTCGAATGAAAATAGCATATTTCGTGCATCTTTGGATGATAAGTGGTGGAATTTACAATGATTTTGATAGTTTCCTCTTTTTATTTATACAGCGATCATTGTGGCACATGCATCTATACAGGCATCGCTTCTTACTTTGAATTTCAACAAAAGGGTGGCAAACAGAACAAAAAAAATTTTTCAGCAAAAATCGGGCCTCAGTTGCAATATACGCACAACCTTCATCTCCATTGTACACCAAATGTCCAATACAAATTTGAGTAAGCAATTTTTTCATATAGTAGTTACAAGAATCAAAACTAATTTTACATTCAATATTTGATATATCCTTAGCACTACAGACATTTAAACACACCTGTTCCATTTTTATTTTCTCATTGACAAGACGTTTTGACCTACGAAAGCCATTTTGCACCAAATCTCTAGAAATATGCAAAATTTGAGCATTTGATTCTTGCTTCAAATTTGAAAAATGAATAATATCAGCTAAACTTGACTGTCCACATGCGATATTGTGCACTTCATTGATATCCGACCATCCAGATCGATGCACAATAGATCGAGAAGTATACGGCAGAGATAATTCAGAAATAGAAATCAGCTGGAGCACATTTCCATGAAGTTGTAAAATTGGAATTTGAGGGTTTGAATCGGAAAGTGCAATGCTTTCAAGACTGTCAATATTTAGGGTTATGACGCCAAAAATTCGGGAACGTGATCTTTTCATCCAATCGTGAAAGACTGAAAGCTTTCTCGCTAAATATGTCTATTAAATAAAATTGCACGAATTCGGTATAAATATTTTAAATTTATAAATCTATGGCTATTCAATCTCAAAAAATGTTACAACCGTAAATAAACAAAATAAAATAATTATAGTAATAAAATCAATAGGACTAATCAAAATTCAATGACAAAATTTATAAAAATACTTTTCCTAAGTATAAATATAATATATTCATAGTGCTAAAAAAATGCAAACTAAAATATTTGATAAAGAGCATGTTTCCATCGCAACTTTTATATTAAATTTTTAAACCAATTATGATCTTTCGAGAACTGTCTATTTGAAAAAAATGTTCTAAGAAGGTATATTGATTCAATAATAGAAAATATCGCTATTTTCTGGTTATAAGTTGAACATTAAATGTTTAGAACTGCATAGACCCTAATAACACAGTGCATTTTGCATTAACATTTGATAAAAAATTAAAATCGTGGACTATTTCTGTCAAGATAGATAATCTCATACCTCGTGAAGCTTTGCCATAAGTCTGAAAGATTGAACGCAAAGTGGTTCAGCTATTTTCCCGTCACTATCCATTGAGACACCGATTTCTAAAGAATGTAGCAATGCTTCTCTGTCAAATGAATATGGAACAAGTCCTTTCGAAGCTTTTTTCATACAAACAAAATCAACATCGGTAAGACCGTAGCTCACTCCAGCACCAATTATCAAGAGCATATTACCCCACGATTTGCTAGCGTTCTCAATATTTTCAACATCCTCGTAATGAACTTCATCCCAGTGTTGCCCGTCCGGAAGACGAGGTGCCAAATCAAATTTATTAAACCACACGAGATGGGTAAGTGGTTTGCTTGCAGTTTGATGCCATAGTTGCAAAATTTCAGAAGAAAAGCTATGCGGCGAGAGTCCACAAACGACAACTGTTTGTTGCATAATTTCAATCAGCCTAGAGCATTCGAAGAAATATTTTAAAAAGAAGGACGAAATATCGGGGATAGTCGCATATCGGAAACAGTCTTAATTTTAAAAAGTTGACAGTCCCTTTCATTGAAATCAGGTGGAAAGTACTGACCCGCAAAATATTTGCCAATTGGGATTGTAGAGCAACGAGACATATGATGTAACAAATTATGTTCAGAATACAGTGAGTAAGTTCTCTTAGAAAGTCATATACATAGTTCCCAAATCTTTTTTCGAGATCATGTTGTTTCGTTGTCAAAATGACTACTCCAGCTTTGCTTATAATGCTTTTCATTCGATGTGAAACTTCAAGGCAAGTTCGGACATGTAAGTTGATTTCATGAGTTTGTCATAAGTAAACTTTCTAGTATAATAAGCAATAAAAAATAGTGTCGATTAAGCAAATTTGCAAATATGAAGCTGAATAATAATGAAAGTTAAAAAAAACGTTCCATCTTTGGATATGCTGTTTCCAACTATAAAATTGGGCCTTGTGGTTGTCATTACTCAAGCATGTAAGAGTTTGTGACCAATAATAGGAGAGGAAACTCACCTGTGTTTCATGCCTCATTAAAGAATGGATACAAAAAAGAGAAGAAAATAATATCCGATGCAGAATTGAAAATCTTTAGCCCAGTCACATAATCAACTTCGAATTTTAGAAAGAAAATATAAGATAACTCAATCATGATTGATTATGAAAAGTTATCTAAAGTTTTCTTGTCAAAGCAAAGTTGAAATCAAAGAACCAATTAAAATAAAGCTGTTGTAAAAAATATGCTCAGATTAGCAACAGTGAAAGTATTAAGAACTTCTGATAGCATACTCCACAATATTGGCTTTTTCTTCAACTAATTTTTTTTAAGTCAAATAGTTCACAAACTTTTTTCTTTTTTGTAACTATGTTTCAATAGAATGTATATATATATCTTTTCTATTTTGAATAAGTTTTAATGCAACAGCAGAAAGCCAAATGAAAAGTTCCTCCATTTTTAGTAGGTTTTTGTGCAACAGAAAACAAAACTAGTTCATATACTATTATACAATACCACAAAAAAAACAATCAATTTTTAAAAAATTTATTCATAAATATGACTACTCGGTGATTTTGTCCTGGTAGATCATCTCTGGTAGTATTTATAGCACAGTCATATGCTGGTATTTCTCTTTGTTCTTTCTCAGTTAGATGTTCATGACTAAAAGAGCTTGTAGAGCACCTGCACGTGATAAAATTTTAACTTATACTTCTTTGAATATAAAACTCTCTTAGATTTGTATTCACTATGAAATATGCATCATTTTAGATTATAAAAAGCATATCAAAGATTTGAGTTTTATCAAATTCCATGCTGCAAATATATATATATATATATATATATTTGATTAAAAAATTTATATTTCAAATGCATAAATTGTCTCAATAATCTTTAATGTCTCTTGCATCATATGACAAAAATCACTTTTTACTTGATAGTCAATTTGCATACAAATGACAAATTAAAAATATCTTTATACATTATACTTTCATGATATGATGTTTGACAAAATATTTTCAAAGAAAAGTATATGACATGAAACAGAATATTTTTATGTACTTTTGGGTCCTATTTAAGCTTTGAGGTATATGTGAGCAACTTAGAAGTTCTTGTAGCACGGTACTTACTTTTTAATTGTTCTCAAAATGTTGCAATATTGCCTGTCAATGTGTCTAAAAAGAGCAAAAAAGTGGGTGCAAATATAAAAGATAGAATATCAATGAACAGATATGAATGTCATGGCTAGTTACACATTAAATATTGAACATCAACGGATATTGTGTTAATTCCAATACACCATCAAAAGCATAAAAAGTTGATGATAAAATTCCTTATGAGCTTAAAAACTATCACTTTGTACCTAAATGCACAGCAGCTGTATTTTGTACTTTACATTATGTTACATAGCATTACTTAAAGTCAGGTGTACTATCGGTGGCAAAATGGGGATGGATCAGATTAAAATTATCATGAAAGCTGTGTTTTTACTGAGGCTACTTATGAAAACAAACATGAACAGATTTAAAAAGTATCATGTGATACCTTGGCTAGCATGATTGCCTATGAATTTCTACAACATACTGTTGAATTAGAGTTTTATGGCACATTAGAAATTGCAGTTGATAGAAAACAAATAGAAACAGTATAAAACGTGTTGCAATTGCACAACTTGAACAAATGGAATTTCTTCTTGGGCACTTGTTTATGAAATGAACTGAAGAAATTCAGCCAATGCTCTTATGCAAATAAGACTCAAAGTGTATACCTTTGGCAGTTTGTACAGAAAAGGCATGCATGAAATTAATGCTTTCAAAGTTGCATCTGTTCTTTCCATAGTGCAACACTGCTACTAATATGCAAGGAATGTTGCACAAAAAAGTTATAGTTAGTAGAAATAACATGGAAAAAATAATTTACACATGGCTACTGAGCAATTTATTTTAGTAATGAGAATTTTCAATCAGAGCAGCAATAAAATTATAGGATAAATACTGCTGCAAAAAATGAATAGTTCAAGTTATCAAGCAATAATTACTCAAATGAATTTCAGCCAAGGAGAAATGCAATTCACCAAGCCTAAAAACCAACAGTTAAATGTTAAATTGTTAAATATTTCTGGTGATAGTGCTGACAATTGAACTTTTCAAGATGTTTTGTGTTTATGTAAGAATTAAGTTGAAAGAATACATGGATATATTCATACATTCTGTTGAAGAGAGTATAGGATGGTTTTACTAAAATAATTCAGTATTCACTTCAACTTACATCTTTTTAATTTCATCCAAAAAAACTGTAACAATCTACATAGGACATAAGATAAAATTATGTAGAAAGTTTACTTATTTTGCACCATCAGGGATATACTACACTAGTGCCAGTAATTTACTCTATTGTTAGGAATTTACTCCTTTAGGAATTAGTTCTATTTCATAGCTACAGTAAGTTTCTACTGAAGGATTTGTGATATTCCAGGTGAACTGGTCACATGGATACATGTAGGGGGTTATTTTTATTTGTCTTGATAAAGTTATCTCACTTCTATGAACATTATTAATATGTGAAAAATATACACAGTTCTCATGGTTTTCTTGTGTTTTGTTCTGTTTCACATTTCAAACACCGATTTCTAACTTCTACATAATTACCTCAAACACTACACATGCTTCTGATATTACCGCAGCCAAAGAAACAGTTCTTTGTCATTGAAAACTCTTACAAAATTTGTACTTAAGATATTCATGTAGTTCTAGAGGTTACCCTCATGTAGCCTGCATGAAACTTATTGCAAAACACCTCCATCACTACTTCCCTACATTATTGAGATACACGCTGTTCCACTTGTCTTCTTGGTGCTGTGCTGAGCTTCTGTAGACAAAGTCACTTTTTCTTTTACCATTTGCTTACATTAATATACTTTTTATTGTTTCCTTTTTTCTTGTCTATTTTCACTCGCACTATTTAATGCATGATGCTGTTTTAAAGTTGTGCGTGTAGATTAACTTTTCTTCCCAGTTTTCTTTCATTTGCATAGACAATAAATTGATTGATGTTGGATTTTACCATTAGTGTAACTTATTGTTAGGAATTAACCAGTTAACGGTTAATCCTATAATCGCGTTAGCTGCATCATTGTTTTAGTTCTCAGTTTAAGAATTCTGACTTCTGACATCATGCTTTCACTTTAGCCAATGGAATAGTGCCACAGTGCAACTAATACTGGTCCATCATATAATTGAATAAGTGTCTGCCTTGCATTGCTAGAGTTCACTTCTAATAACACAGTAATATATACTGTATGATTTATGTTTACATGTCTGTTTGTATTACACTTCTATTCTTCAAGATATTGAAAAATTTGGGCATCGTCAAAATGAGTGTAGATTGCAAACTTCCAATCAGTAGTGATTATGGAAATAAACTGGTGCTCAGAAAAAATCCTTTGTGCATTTACTTCCTTGATAAGAATTACATCTCTTGGCATAAATACTGACTGAAGAACCTCATCCAAATTACAAGCAAAAGTTTTAGCATTGTATTTATCCTATATTGACTATAATATCTCATACTGTGAAGAAGAGATATTAAATATGCATGATAGAGACATTAATCTAAAAATATTGATGGAACCTATTTTAACTTTGCAAAAACTGGGTTTATTCTCATGTAATATTTACCTTGAATCACTTTCTGAGTTTCAAGCACTTTTTCAAAAAAATGCAAAAATATTTAAAACATCTTTCTTCAGTTATTTAGTCCATGAGAGTATTATTTATGACTATCCAGACATTGCAGTGGTAAAAAGCCAGTATATCTCAAAAATTAACCTGCATTATGGATTACATTCATTTCTGCTTATAACTGCAGGTACCCCTTTTAAGAATATCCTTTAAAGTGTCTAGCCATACTCTTAAAGTGTCTAGTCACTTGCTGTAATTAAGTAATGTTACGTTGAAGAAGTGTAATCACTCTATGCATCATAAGTCAAGATACTAATGCATATTTGAACTACCACTATCTTGCATTATTTGCCTATCTTACCATACATTACAACAATATCTGCCATAACTTTTTTTGAAACATTACTTTAATTATGCCAAATTTAGTACATGTAGTGAGCTTTAAGATAGCTGTAATGTTTTCATGTACTTTAAAAAGTGATGTTGACAACGAACTAGGCACTTTTTCAAATAAATTAAAGAAGCACAAGAAAAACAATAAAGATATTATTGAAACAAGTAAAACAAGAGCAAACAAATCATGAATTATTTGCAAATAGCAACAAAGCGTGTTAAAAATCAAAGTAGAAAAGGAGAAAATTAAACAATAGTTCATTGGAATGGAAAAAAGTACACAGTCAATTAAAATAACTATTTAGAATTCTAAAAAATGTTTGATTTTATTCACTGTGCCCAGTAAATTGTTTTTCATTGATGGATTTAAAATAAAAGAGTAAATTGCAAAGGTCTTGAAAAACATGTACTGCAAGCTCACTAGTACAATAAAAGTCTTATTTTTACTACTCCTTAATACTGTTTCTCCAAAAGCTAAAAAATTGAAATAGATTGTAAAGCAAAACTATATCATAAAAAAAGTATTTGGTACGATTTGTGAAAGTGCCCAATAGAAAGTACTAAATCTTATAAAATATCATTTAAATACGCATGAGCTGTGACAATAGTATATTCTCTGAATTAAGATTGGTGGTGTGAATACATTTAATGAAAAAAACTACATGAAATACATATTTAAAAAGCAAGCAATTTATGACTGCTAATTACACTGTGTCAGAACTAGCTGTTTGTAACCATAAACTTCTTGATAGATTAAAACTCAAAGGGGATATCTCCTTAAATTGCTGCTTCAAAAAATTGATGGAATGATCTGAGAGAATATATGAAAACTTGAAAATTTATGAAGATAAAAGAAATACCACATTCCAGTTGCTGTACAGATATTGCTAATATTCATTATACATCTTGCTAGCATTTACTTAGCACAAAAAAGGTTGCTGATCATGCATTGTAATTTACCAAATAAACACATTTCTTGCAAAAACATCATAAATGTTTGCCACAATAAATTGGCAAGTGTTATACTTTACTCTGTACTGCTATTGTATTTACCTGTGACTTTAGTTGCACTTTCCTATACATCCAGTCATACCCAGTTGATCTTACTCTAGAAGTGTCATGCATGTACATTTCAAGACAAACTATTGTCTGCTTGTACTGCTAACATTTGCAATAATAATCTTTAGTTAACATTGTGGCCTTTAACTTGGAAGGAGAGCAATAGCTTATTGTAGATGTGGAGCTGTTGCAACTTTTGATCCTTTGGTAATTTAAATGTCTGTATCTTCCTGAATACTTGCATTATCTACATGCTTGGACTAGATTGTTGCTATTTAGTTGCACATCATTGAGTGCTTTATCTAATTATAATTAAAATAAAATTTTTAACTTATTTGGAATGATATTAGTAACTTTCCTGTCAATTTTCAAAGTTTTACTCCCTATATTGATCAATCTTTTTTGTTCAAAATGTGTAAAGTTGCACCCAGAATCTCCCACATGCTAAAATTTGAAATCAACTTATAAGATCTATGCTATGTAAGAACATTTAATCAATTTGTAGTTACGCTGTGTTCTAGCAGTACTCGAGAACAGTGTCCCAATACTTATCTGGTTACATTGTGATTACAAATTAAAAGGCAATTTTTCATGAGAAGATGGCTTGAAGATATTCTGTTAGTCGGTATAAGCCATTGCATTTTTATACATAAAACCATGTAACAATGTGACTGGATACACTCTTTTCAAAACTGTACATGTTTCTTAAGATTTGATTGCAAAATGTATGCCAGCAAATGAAACGATTGATCAAATAATGTGGTAAATTGGTTCATGCAGCAATCCAATTGTCTTATAATGTAAGAAAAGTGCTCTCAATTTTTAGTTGAATAGTCAAATATTCCAAAGCAAGAGGTATAAATTATTAAATGCCCATTTTCAGCTTGTATACATTTGGCCTTGTTATGAGTGTTAATCTGGAGTCAGATTGTCTGCATTTAAAAAGACTTGATACTTTTGCATCATGTCAGGCTTGAGTAGGCACATTTATTCTTTACTTATGTAAAACTCTTAAAAATGCTTTTCAGCAACAAGTTTTTTGTAACTTATTTGATAGACTGAATTCCATCATGTCAAAATGGATTGGTTAACTAGGTTGTTCTTTACAAATTAAGTGCTTTTTAGAGAGCTATGTAAATTTTAAGCCTATATGTGTTAGGACCTGGCCATATATAGTCATGCAGGTTTAAATCAAGCAAAGGTTCTGAGCTCTTTTGGGACTAGGACAAATGCCTTGTATATTCTTGCAGTATATATTCATAACTGGTACTGCATTGTATAGTAGTAGCAGTAGTTGTTGATATGCACCACATAGTTCAACTTAGATTGTATAGTTTATTTTGAACTATGCTGTTTCCACTTGCAGAAATATCTAATAATACATGCTTCTCTTTTATTTCTTTTCTGTTGAAACTCTGCCTAGTAACTCAGATTTTTGTCCTTATTCAGTCTGCACATGTCTTGTTTAACTTTACCTCCTTCTCATTGGCCCATTTCTGGCAATATGCTAAAATCTGATACTTATAAATGTCAGGATATTTACTACTCTAGTACCTGGATTCTACCCTATTTAAATGTTACCCCAATTTACATATGTTGTAAGCCAGGTTATCTTGTAGCACCTTTTGAGATCAACAATGTAATTTGTACTTTCATGAGATATTTCATGTAGCCCGTGAAGTTATCCTCATGCAGCCTACACAACATTTACAATTAACAAATTACCTTTAACTCTCCTACATTTGTGATTTGTGCCATACGCTGGTTCTCCTGGTGCTAAGCTGAACTACTGTAATTATTGAATCTCTTCTATTATTTACTGATATAAACTTAATTGTTTTTTCTCAACTTTTATTTTTTGCTTATTTAGTACTTGCCTTGCATTATGATATACTTTGTAATGTGTTGTATACTTTTACCTCTCTTTCTTTATTTATCCTGATGACAAATTGTTGTGACATACAACAAAACAGGCAAAAATGTAAGAGAGTAACAACTCAATTATACATTATATCTTGACCTGCGTTGTGAGAAGTGATTATACTTCTCCAGCACAACATTAGCAATTCACGAACTATTGTGTGACTAGACAATTTTGAGAATGTGACTAACATAAAATAAAGAATGTTCTCAAAAGGAATATCTGTAGCTACAAGTAAAAAAGGAATTAACTCATGACACAAGTTAATTCCTGACACAATGTCCACCATTCAGTTTCACTGATAGCTCAGCATAACACTCTCAATACTACACTTTTCCTCTAATTTTGGTAGTTCAAAGACTCTGGAAACTGGTCAACAGGAATGCAAGAATCCAATTTCATTTTTACGTGAATTAAGTTTTAAATAATTCATAATCTGATTGTGGCATTACTCAAAATATCATTAGATACGCAATTAAAGTTCAAGAATGTTCATAATGTAGAGTTCCTGGATATTTACGACACTTGAACAGAGCCATCTATGCTTAAATCCAGGAAAAGAGGAAAAGTCAATGCTCTCCTATAGAAACTTAAATATAAATAGCATTGTATATCATGTACAGAATCTAATTCATTTAAAAAATATACCTGAAACCTATAATTTCAAGTTGGAAGCATGGTCTGGGTTTGGATTTCCTAAAATATTTTATCAACTAGAAAATGTTCTTTTGGAAAACTGATTACAATTAAAATTGTATATTAATTGCGCCTTATGCGCCAGTCAACCGATTTTCTCGCCTGGTCTCAGCCAAAATGTTGGAGATCTATGACCAGCGCTAAATTATATTCGTGTATACATTAACATATTCAGTTATACCCGATTCAAAATAAGGATTACCGGAAAATTTTGTCATCCGCTTTTTAAATTTGATCGCGTTATTAACAACTTTAGGAAAAGCAGTTCGAAGTGTTGCACTACTTCTTTTAATGGTACAGACACATCTTTTATAATGCATGCCGATTCTAGTAGTGAAGGAAACAGTAGTCTATTACCATCCGTTTGGGGTAACTCAGTGAAGAAAAGCCAAACCAAGTCGATCAAGAGAGTCGCTGAAGAACCTAAAAAGAACCACTTTCTCGGTACCGAAGAAGGTTCCTTGTATTGGTTCAACAGAGAAGATTGGTGTGGTATTGCTACAGCAACACTTGTGTGGGTGCTACTCGGGCATTGTACGTTCATAGTGCTATGGCTTACTTACAAAATAGATATATTTAGTTGGCTTAATGTGGTGGCATTCAGCTTTTTCAGCATGATGGCGTTGTGGAGTCACTTCAAGACCATGACCACTAACCCTGGTGCAGTTCCACACTGTGCTCGAGTCATTGCAAATGATGAACGTGCCGACGAAGCAGTCACGATGTGCGCTAAATGCGATTCGTTTAAACCTATTCGAGCGCACCACTGCCGCATTTGTGGGCGCTGCGTCGTCCGTATGGATCACCATTGCCCTTGGGTAAACAACTGCGTCGGCGCCCTCAATCAGAAGTCTTTTATACTATTTCTCGTTTACACGCAATGCTTGAGTATTTACGGCCTAATTCTCAGCGGCACGTATTTTATTTATTGCGAAACGATGGACGAATCTTGTGTTGATAACACTGCTATTACCATTACTTTCGCGCCAACATTGTTAGTTCTAAGCGTCGGCGCCGGGCTCTTCACTCTAGCCATGCTTTTTAACCAAGGCACTAGTGTAATGAAAGGTGTTGGGACCGTCGATCGTGTTCAAAGACGTCGTAAAAAGCTTTCAATTCGAATAGAAATGACAGAGGAGGAAAAGTTATTCCGATGGCAACGGTTATTCGGCAGTGGTTCAAAATTGGGATGGTTTTTACCTGTCGATGTAGTTTATACGGATAGAGAAAATGCCAGAGTTTTGGGTTACGCTATTCCGGCGGAGACCATGCAACGAGGAGGTGCATATACTAGTGTCAGCTGCTGTCAAGCCTAACACTCTCCAGATAAATTTAATATATCTACCATTAATCTTAAGGAAATATTTGATTGTATATTTTAATATAAAAATATTTTGAATTCCTTCTTTTTATTTTTTTAAAATGTTTGTACATTGAAGTACCTTGGTTAAGATAACAATACATTTCTTGAAAAGTTCCCATAATCTGAGAATTTAGCTTTACTGCTTAATGTTGATATAGTTTTACTTATAATCACTTAAAATTACTGGATGCTATGTTTTCTAAAGTAATTTATGAGTTGATTTTATCAATTTGAAAATCTTGAAAAATCTATAGATATCTATGAAGTTTATTCTCGTTCAAAATTTTTTATGGTCTACATATATAATTAACATTTAATTTTTGTTTCAAGTTGAGTTTTGAAACTTTTCGCCATTTGGTATGCTACTTTCTAAATTTATGCTGACAATAAAGAAATAAGTTAGAAGTTACTTTGACTATTTTTAAATTTGTGCTGACAATAAAGAAATAAGTTAGAAGTTACTTCGATTATTTTTAAATTTGAGACGTAATGAAATATGCAGTTGATTTTACATAATAGTTTAAAAATCTGTTCTTTTTTCAATACAAATTTGGATTGTGGCCTAAGTGGATATTTGTATGAAGGACCTTAGTTTCATTAACGGTGTTATTCTGGCAGAAACTGGCAGATAGCCAGCTAATCAAAAAGTATGCTGCGCAAAATAATTGTTCTTAGAATAGTTATTTAACTTTTGCCCTTCCCTACAATATTTTATCTTTTACTTTTTTGAAAAGAATTTAAATGAGTGCCCTGTCATACTTTGCATGAACTGTCGAAATACCAGAAAAGGTATGAAAAATACTTTTTTGAACTAAAAAATGGTATTACATATAAAGCCAGCCATTTTGGAACTTTCAAATTTCGAATAATCTTTCGAAGGCAAAAAGAATTTTAAAGAGATAAGCTTCCTTAGCCCTTAATGAAAAAATCATTCCAATTAATCAAATTTGAAATTTGAATCACCATTTTTTTCTTAACCATGCGACAATATCGTTCTGAAAAAGAAAAGATTGCCAATCAAAATGTGCACAAAGTAAAATATCATCTTATAATTCTTTTACTACAACAAATAGTTATTCTTGAATTCTTTATTTACAGCAAAATATTATTCCTAGAGTCATTATTCATTAACCCCAAAGATTTTTTAGTTACCACAATTGTTATTCATAGAATACTAATTTATTGATAGCACATATTACTCATAAAAATACTTGTCAGTTAATAGCTAATATTACTCTTCGAATAATCATATTTTCATAGCAAATGATAATTTTAGAACAATTTTTTAAACTTTTACTAATTAGATTTTATGCCTTGTTTGGGCAACAAAATATTCATATTTTTTCTTTTAATTTTGTATTACATTTTGCTTATTTCTTAATGATATTTTCATTAAATTTACATATAAATTTTAAATAATTTTTCAGGTTGTGCTGTAAGAGACCGATAGAAGTAGCAGACATAGGTAGTCACCTTGAGTGCTAGTAAAAAATTCATCCAACTAGGTATAGTATTACTAGTCGCTATTGAATTATGTAGCTGTACGTTTTTGGTCAACAGTGTGGTTGGGTTTCTAGTTTTATCCAGATTACAAGTAATTGATACAGCATGGGGCTAAAAATTTTGTGGAGGATAATAATTTGGCGCTTAAGCAATAAATTTCGGTATTTTTATGTTTCAAACTTGAAAATATTTTTCATTTTACAAATTTTTTAGTGCACACCACTAGCACAAATTAGTGTGGGCAAATTTTGATCAAATTTTATGGGATTAATAGTTAGCAGAAAGGACATGATACTCCATCTTAGTGCTTGCTCACTTTTGACTGACTCAAAGCAACTCTTTACTCTAAAAAATATCGAATATGTATTCCATACATAGTCCAGTTCACACATTTTTGTGCATACTAGGAATTCAAAAAGTTTCGTTCCATATTTGTTTCAAATTATTCAATGCATTTGGGCTTTGCAATATTTAAAGCTCTTGATTAATAACATGTTGAATACTGTAATCGATATTATGTTGACGCTAATGGTCCAGGTTACTTTTATTGGACAATTGTTACTTGAGCTCTACCGTTGATCCTGAAGCATTTCTGCATTACAGCCAGGAAGATATTTTTGAATGAGTATGATATTTACATTTTCATTACTAGAAACATTACTTGATTTGTGCAATCTTTGAAGTACTGTCTGTAACTTCATCATTAATGCCAGATAACTATTATGGGACATGTTAGCGGACATTACTGTTAATAGTGTTAAGGGTTTTCAGGTAGTAACCCTCATCATTACTGCTCATGTAGCTTGCTGGTAGCATAGAGTGTGCAATATATATAGCTAACTAATTGTAAATGTCCTTTCATACAATTTTTTGGGTTCATCTGTTTAACAAGAATAATAAATATTTCAAACAAAATTTTGTTAGAAAACTTTCAGAAAATCTTTTTTTCTCTATGCCAGTGGCATGTAAACCTTGCAAAATTCTTAGTCCCTTTTACATTAATAACAGCTCAATATGATTCCAAATAATAAATAATAAGGCTTACAAAACAGAACAATTATATCGGTCAATATGGTAATTTTAAAAATCGGGAAGAAACTCTCCATTATTATGGGAAGACTCTGTACATTTAGTAAGAGTCAGACTTCAAATTTTAAAAATATTATACGATTGCAGTGGCTATATAGAAGAATACAGCACTAAAGAAATTAAATTTAAAATAAATGGATAATTTTACTTTTTTATGTTCACATGAACGTAATGTAAAAGATTTTCAAAGCACATGTATAAAAAAGTAGAGCTCATCAGACAATAACTCAAAAATTATATATTCCAATACAAGACTAGAAAGTCCTAAATGTCTAGTTCTGCAGAAACCTCTTGAGCAAAAAGAAAAGTTAACAAAAATGCGGAATTTCACTTCATACATGTAATTATGAAGCTATTACCTGTATTTTCAATAAAGTTAGACATGCTTACAAAAATAATAATGAAATAAAGGCAGACAACAAGGCTGAATTTTGTTCAATTCATAAAAAAGCAAATTTTATCATAATGAAAAGACATTTTGACTTTTCCACTTCTACTTATGCAACAATGACTCGTATAGCATCCTTTCAAACTTGATTAAAATATGCATCCAAACCTACCCCCTCACAAGTACTGATTACTTACAGTTCATAGCAAGCAATCACTGGAAAATGATCACTGGGATGAATCGTAGCTGCCCCACCGCCCCTAAAATCCCTCAATGCAGCGGATATCACAGGCCTGGCCCGACCAGCCCCAAAAATCCAATCCAGAGTCCTATCTGGTCTTGCCTCTTCTTGGGGATGGGAGGGGCGGGCTGGGTGGGTTGGTGGAGGGGGTAGCCCTAGGGCAGTAAAGCAGTCAGTATACCCCGCTTGTGTCAAGATTCGGGGTGGGTGAAAATCTTCATTAAAATCGCCCATGAGAAATATAGGATGCTGATTTGCACTTAAAAATGGAAAGCTAGTACTTGCCAGTGCAGTTAATATAGATACGATTCGAATCGTTGATTGAATTCTGGAAACAGAAAAGATAACAAACTTTGATTGTTATTTATCAGTTGTTTTTAAGTATTTAACTTTTTGATAGAACTTTTTTGAATCTTGTATAAGACTTCAGTGAAAAATAGTTTATAAGGCATATATAAAGCTCGAGTTAACCAGTTATTGCGCAAAAATCGAAATTTTCTAAGATTTTAATTGAATACATTAGATTAAAAAACGCATGTAAAAAGTCAATGATTTTAATGTAAATCGAATTTCGTTAGAAAAATATGCCAGACAAGAAAATCACTACTAGAAAGGTGGAAGAATTCATGTCGATAGACAAGGTCACTTCAAGTAACTGACAGAAAAGAAGAAAAAAAATTGTATACCTGATATTTATGCCCGTTTGAACTTCTAATAGACTTCCAGCCCAAGGCAAATGACAAGTAGCAACTAGCATTGCCTTCTGAGAATCAGCCTTTAGCCTAGATGTAAAAAAAATCTCTCCATAAAATAAGCACTCTGATCTTTGCATGAACCAATCGTAACTTTGAATTTGAAGTAAAATTAAAAATTCTTCTAACATCTCTTAATTGGAAAACTATCAAACATCACATGCCTGACAGTCTTAGCTGTCTCTCTAAATACATTTTCTTCGTTGCAGACATTTTAAAGGTGTCTATGCTGTCCCCGGAATTGTGTCTTGAACAAAAGGTCACAGTTATAGACATAAACAATCACTGTTCTTCTCAAATAACTATACACAAAATTTAGCCTGACTTTTCATTTCGGACCAAAATCCGGGATCAAGGTAGATAAGCAGACTTTTTAGGAGTCGAAAGGGTTTGTGGAGAGCATTTATCTTAATCTAATTGCATAATTATTTATTTAGATATTGATTGACTCATATGCAGTAAAACGGATTTTAGTGATTGAGTGCGTAGGTCCGTGATAAGATAGTTGAACGCTTATTAAAAAAATAATGGACTGGATTTTGTTTTGATACAGTACAAATTAAAGAATCTGCACGTAGTTTTGGGATGTCAGACTCGACAAGTAAAAAAATCTGTTTCAATCAGAAATTTTACCCCAAATTAAATTTAGTTAAATGGAAAAAAATTCAATTTTCAAATTTTACGTCAAATCATTGA
The DNA here is from genome assembly GCA_032358265.1 of Vaucheria bursata. Taxonomy (NCBI): domain Eukaryota; class Xanthophyceae; order Vaucheriales; family Vaucheriaceae; genus Vaucheria; species Vaucheria bursata. The sequence goes on from JAULBW010032814.1 coordinate 67,139, forward strand.
CCTATAAGTTAAAAGAAACTTACTTTAAAACGCAGTAATGTAAACGACGGTATGGATAGCCTGGTATGTGCAGATCCTCAGCCCCAGCCGCATGCAAACGAAACAAATTTGTGTTGTAAAAAATCCCTCCTTCCATTCTTGAAGCTGGATCTTCATCCTCCGAACCTTCATCTTCAGCTTGCATATTTTTTGCCGTATTATCTAGACTACAACCTTCTTTACTGACCGTAGCAGGATTTTCTGCTAATTTTCCTTCAAGGCAATACTTTGAAAGAGCATTTTCGGCATTGAAAAATGGAGCCGTACTATTACCACAAGCTGATTTCTTGGTACCAGGAATCGGCTCTCTATGTTCTGGGTCTGTAAACTGGGTACTGCTAATTACTTTACCTATATTCAAAAGTAGTTTATAAATAACAAAGACGAGCCAGATGACACAAGTCACGTTGGCTTCCATCAGATTTTATGTACTCTGCTAAGGAAATGATAGTTTTATTAACAAATTCTTCGGAATTTAATGCTAGGGCTTGTTGTTGACAGATCTACTCAGAGATGCAGAGACAGCAGAGCGAGGATGGGAGAAGACAGAGCGATAGCATAGATTAAGGTACATAATTGCACATCAACAAGATATTGTTCTAGAAACTTTTACTGCAACATTATGTTCTAATATTTGCTACTATGCCGGATTGTATGGGATATAAGCCTCCATCAATAAAAACAAATACAACGAAGCATAACCAGCAACATCTTAAACATTTAAAGTAATGAATTTGAAAACTGGGTTACCTTCAACTGACTCCTGGGTATCTAAAACCATCGGTTCAAGAATGTGTGAATCTGCATCTTGGGTAGATTCCAGGGTGGTTAGTGTAAATGAAGTACTCGATAGTGGCGGCTCGTGAGTATCAAATACTGGTACAGCGACAGAAGCGGGAGCAGCATTTGTAGTTTCGGCCCCACCATCTCCTGTACTTGCATGAGTAGGTAAACTTTTTCGAATGGCTGCGCTCTAAAAAGGAAGGAAGACTTTTAACTCTAGCAACATCGAATATAAATGCGAAAACATGGCAAATCTAGATATATAGACCAACAAAAAAGTGTTTACTATCACAAAATATAAATGAGGCCATGATTTAAAATTGCATGTCTCCTGTCTAGCCGTCAAATTACTGTCAAGTAGAAAAAAGGGCAGATTTAAATTTCCAGAGAAACCTTTAGATTGGACGTAATCGATTATATGCAATGGTCGGGTAAAATAGTGAGCAAGATCTGTACAGAAAAGATTGAGCTGATAAACCTTTATCCAATTTAAAAAGAAGTTAATTCCACAAATTATTCCCTAAATATGGAATTGATGAAAAGGTACCAATTGAATTTTTATCCAAGCATGAGCAATCCAAGTGCAACTTACTGTCTTTCTCTTCATATAAATCATCGTCGAATTCAGCATTGCATAGATATCCTTTAAAAGAAACTTGAACACAACTGTTTGATGGCCGCTCTGCAATGAATTTCAACTATTCATATTGTAGGTAACTTGATATTTGGTATGCGTTACATTTGGGGGAAGATGGCAGTGTACCATATTATTTCCAGAGACAACATAAAAATTGTACAAAATATTAAGGAACTTTTCTGATGAAAACTTACAGTGATTTGGTGCAGTTCTTGAACACAGAGTACATCAGGTATATATGTCTCGAGAAGAGAACAAAACGCGGCTGCCCTAAGGTCCCACAGAGCTGCAGAACCATCCATTTTCCACACATTCCAAGTCATGAAAGTAATTTTATGTTTATTGTTTATGGTCTTTGAACTATCATCAGGGTCCTTTTTGTTAATGCTTTTCCGAATTCTCTTCCTGAAAAGATGTGGTAAAGTTAACTGCAAAGTTTGTAAAAAAGCCCAAAAAAGAATTATCAAGCTGATATTTGAATAGGCCATGGATTTGTGTGGCTTTAGGGATTCGCAAAATACTACTGCATAGCATAGGATACAAAAAAACAAAGGATATAAAGCAACAAAAAAAGAAAGCATTTACAAGTATTTTCAATAAAATAGGAGAATGGGCAAAAAAAATGCTGTTAAATTACACAGTACTACCACTACTACATAATGCAGGTAGGATATGGGCATGAAAATTTATGGAGATTTAATTTAAAAATTGAATCACAAATTCTATAATATACGTAGTTCCAGCAATATCTAATTTTAACATTACCTGGGAGTCGAAGAAGACCTACACGATTTGATTTCGGGTTCAGTGTTTTGCTTCGAGATTTCTTCATTGCCTCTGGAACCAATTGGAACACCATCACATGTTTCACTGTGAATCGGATTGATGTTTGTCACTCTCCAAACGAGATTTTTAGTTTTCGTAGTATTGATTGTGAACGGACAGGAAGGATCTCTATGACCGCACTTAAAGCGCTTGCTCTTTCCCCCAGTCTGATCTGTGACGAGCCTTTTGCCAATACTTATCATATAAGCTTTGAGATATTCAACACAGACCTTCGAGTCGGGAAATTCCATACCTTTTGATAAACATAGCATTTTCTCGCTTACTCCATCGTCATGCTGAGTTTGATGCTCAATTAAAAAGTGGTCGAATTTGGGGGGTTTAACCGTGACCGATACTTCCTTTTTGGATAGCGCAGCTGCAGTATCAACGGAGACTTGTTCATTCTCAGCCGTGCATGAATGGCTGCACAAGTCATTATTTAAATCTTTACGATTTGGATCGACTCCGGTGAACTTGTTCTCTCGTTCGTTTTTGATATTATGAACATGTCGCACCGCTAGATTTCCAATAAGAAGTTGAGATCCATCCTGTGTTGAAATGGCTCCTTCATTGATTGGATTGTCTGCAGTTTCTTCGTATTTTACGTGTTCTTGATGATTTGCTTGACTGAGGAGGGTTATATCCTGTTCAACCCTCGTCATCCCTCTTCCCCCAAATGATATTATCTTGCGCAAAGGTGTAGCAGTAAAGTAGTTTTGGGTACAACTAGGAGATCCAGGGGATTAATAAGCAACACTGGTAGTCATCTAATTCTGACGTTAGTCAATATCGTCCAAAAGTTATTTAGTACTAATAGACTAGCTAGTCGAAACTGCAGTTGCCTTTAAAAATTTAAATTTCAGTGAAGACTCATTTAACTCAAATTTTTTTGATCTTATTACTTTTTTGGTGCCTACTATTGTTAGACAATTGACAACTTGACAATAAAGATTTTGCCTCGGAGAGGTTCATATTACTGTGATTCTCCACTCTTAGAAAAAAGAATTGAACTGTTCAATCATAACAAATAAATTGAAATGTAGTTTCCTGAGTTTTTGGAAATGATAAGTTAAAATGTCTTGGCTTTGTAATTAAACCTTTTAAGAAATTACTGTTTCACAAGAAAATGAGGATAATGTACTGGTCTATCAGATCAAATCTTCTGTAATATATAGAATTAAGGTATATAGAATATCTAGAACAATCCTTAAGTTTAGCGATTCCTTGATTGAATCAAATGATGTGGCCAGTGAAAAACAGCAAAAAATGAAAGAAATTGGCACTTTTAAGTTTGCATAACATGGTGAATGCATCATTGAAAAAACTACCCAGCTTCTTCAAAAAAAATAATGAGTTTATACTCACCTTTGATATCTCAAGGTTAATGTCAAGGGAATTTTTAGTTGAAAGAATGCTGATTGAGTGATAGCTAAACATTACGTATACAAAAATGTTGTTAGGCATATTACTTTCTTGTTAGAGATGCATCAAAAAGGTGATGCTCAATAATGTAATGAAAAAAATCATAGTTTAGTTAGATTTACTTCTGACTCAAACCATTATCTAAAATATCTTGTGCACTTTATTTATGATTACTTTACCCCCAATAAAATAAAAATAGTGCATAAACTGTAATCAAAGCCACCAGGCTTCAATTGTACAGAACAACTCAGTGCAGTCTTACCATTAAAGGCCAGGGCAAATGATCAAGTTCAGCAGTCAAACAAAATTTTAATCAAAGAGAAACACAAAATCAAATATACAGAGGAGGCAACTTGGGCAATAAGAAGAAACTATTAGCCAAGCAAAGTAAAAAGTAAAAATAAAAAGACACCAGCAAGAATTGCTACAGAGCAAAAAGCACCCAATATGTTGCACAAGAAAGTCAAGCACAAAAGAGTGAGCTTTTCTAGAGTCAAAGAAAAAAGTGGTGGTATGGGAGAATTGACATCCTTGTGACCAGTGAAGAGAGTATTAAAAAACTTATGAAGATAATGCAGAGATACTAGAATTGTAGCAGTAATGCAGAGTATAATGAAATTAAGTTAAAGCAAAGGAAAATAAAAGATGAAAGAAAATTGGAAAATCTATGGATTATCAGATAAGCAACAAAAGATAAAGAAGTCAAACTACGGTATGAGAAAGTATGCCACTGACAAAACAAATTTTTTGCTTAAAACAGAAATATGAGAAGAAAAGTAAAAAATAAGTTGAAAACTGGAAAAAGAGGTTTAAGATGGAGTATACAAAATACAGACTGCATTTAAAACAGCTCGCATACCTTACATAGCAATGTTACCTTAAGTTATACTGGAGAAAATGTGGAACGTTGAAAATATCCAAAATAAAATAAAATTATATTTTCTGAAATTTTCATTTAGCATGTACTGATCATGGATTGCAAAAAATAACTTTAAATGGAAAACAAATCAGTAAAAGTAAAATCAATGACAACCACTTGTGAATGTTCTTGAGTCTTGATCATTTCTTTAACCGGCAATATCTCACCCCACTAGCTCGATTCCAACAGCAGGATGTCTATAAAATTTGTTTATATTGGACTTCAAGTGAACTTCTTTTAATGTAACTTTCTCTAAGTTTTGTCCTTTTGCAACAGAATTTTATGTGTATGGCTGAAATCTGATTCTGTACTTGTGCTAATGTTACATAACACATTACCAGTATGTTTTCATGATTAGGTTTATTTGAAGTGTTTTGTATTAGCCACTAAGTAAAATGGTTTAATAAAGAGGTCCAGTTATTGCTAGTATATCTTTGAAAAAGTGTATCAGACAATCTCAACTTAGCAAGATGTTCATTGACATAGAGCAGTTTCTGGTTAGAATATTTGAGTATAATCATATCATGTCACTTCAAGAATCAAAATGTTTTCAATGTGTCTTGACTAATAGTTTTTAAACTGTTTTTATCAACAGTTCCTAAAATCAGTGTCTGCTCTCCTTTTTTCTGCTAAAAAATAGCTTGAAGATAAATAAAAATGTTATTTAAAGTTTTAAAAAGTTATTTTCAATGTTGAAGTGAAATCCAACTTAGCTCAAGCTTTTCTAAGTATCTTGTTCTATATGTAAGGTACTTGTTTCATGCCATAAAGTAATGAACTAAACTTGTACGCAGTAGTGATGACTATGAAAATACCAGATAATCTGGCAGGCAAATATATGTGTCATCCTTCAGGCATCTTGCCACGTAGAAAAATGTCTTAATATTTAGGAAAGTAAAATGCCATATTTAAGAAGCTGCTAAACTCAGTGTTCCATGTATATATCATTGAGACTGCAATAGTGTAGTTTTTCTAATTAATTGTACATTTTCACTCAAAGTACTGTTTAATTGCACATTTGGCTTGATACCGGACAACACTTGGATCACTCTTCAATTTATTTTCTAAATGAAAATTCAACTCTTCAAGAATACAATTACCAGGAGAAAGAGGTGCAAAATTACTTGGAATGTTTTTAAAAAGACATTTCAACCCTGTACTTCTAAGACCTTGCCAGTGCTGGTATGATTTTTTTAGTCATAGCAAATGCATTGCTTACCATTCTATTATTTGCTGACCTGAATAAAAAGAGATTTTGCTGCCTAGAAATCATGCAAGTATCAAAGAATAATAGATTAACAAGTCACTTTCTCAATATTATTTACCATAATTTTTAGATTATGTAAATATACAAGAGGCTTGTTGCTAGGTAAAAGTATATAAAACAAAATTGACATCTTCATTAGGTGATGCAATCTATTAGCTTTCAAGTTTTATTAAAAAAATTAGATTTTTGAATTACATCCTTTGAAATCTTGTGTATTGCCCTGATGCCCATTTTTGGCTGTCTTATTCCAGCATATTTGATACATGTTGCTCTTTGTTGGCATTAATAGTGAGTGACATATTTATGAATTAGTTCATGAGTAAAACTATATCAAGTCAATTAAAATTTATTGCTTTCACATTGCTGGGCTAATCTAGAGCAAACTTTCACTGAACTGTGGAGCACAATGTCAAGATGTAGAGGCTAGATATGGGGACACAAGAGAACAACACAAAAAATAACAGCCTGGAACAGGTATATTATTCTTAACCTGTGTTGCAAGAAGTGAGATCACTTTTCAAATGCAACACTAAAC